>JAKUCV010004067.1:0-87845 GCA_028386065.3 Turnera subulata | reverse complement strand
AATGCAGTTTTCCATTCATCTCCTATTTTCATGCGAATCTGATGATACCCACTCATGAGATCAATCTTAGTAAAAATGCATGCACCATGTAATTCATCAAGCATGTCATCTAACCTAGGAATGGGATGGCGATACTTTACCGTTATTTTGTTGACAGCTCGACAGTCAACGCACATCCGCCAAGTGCCCTCCTTCTTTGGAACAAGAATTACGGGTACAACACATGGTGAGAGGCTCTCTCGAATTAGCCCCTTAGAAAGCAAGTCCTCTACTTGTTTTTGTATCTCCTTTGTCTCCTCCGGATTGGCCCTATATGCTGGCCTATTTGGAATTTGGGCACCCGGAATAAAGTCAATCTGATGCTCAATGCCCCTAAGTGGTGGCAATTCCTCCGGAAAGACATCACTGTAGTCCTGCAAAAGAGAAACAATACAACTAGGCAATTCTTGGTCAAGGTCAGCTGTACTAAAATAAGTTCCCTTATACAAGAGTACCAAAATCTCTCGTTTGTTCTCACAAGCTACCCTCAAATCCCTCGAACTTGCATAGAAATTTTCCCTCTTTTTCTCACTCAATTTTTGCTCTCTTATTGCAAAGCCCTCGGCTTTCCCCTCAACCTTACTGAGTTTGGCTAAACCAACCACCTTTTCCTTCTTCCAAGCCTCCACAGACTTGTGCATAAACAACTGATCCTCGTAGACATCCTTGGGAGATAGTGGCGCAAGCACTACCTTCCTTTCACCCATGGTGAATGTGTACCTATTCGTATGACCATCATGCAGCACCCTTCGGTCATACTACCATGGCCTTCCCAACAAGATGTGACACGCCTGCATAGGTACAACATCACATAAAACCTCATCGGAGTACTTCCCAATGGTGAAGGAAATAAGTACCTGACCCGTTACTTTGATCTCGCCACTGTCATTAAGCCACTGAAGCTTGTATGGCCTTGGATGTTTTTGAGTTTTTAGCCCCATCTTCTCCATTAACATGGTACTCACGACATTGGTGCAACTTCCCCCATCTATGATCATGCTACAGGGCTTGTCTTGTACCAAACATCTAGTGTGAAAGATGTTCTCCCTTTGCCCAATTCCTTCTTCCTTCTGCTGAATATTGAGCATCCTCCTGGTCACATATAACTTCTGAACCACCTCCTCTGGTTCAACAAACTCATCGTTTGCATCCTCCAGCTCAGGCATGTCAGCTAGTGCTGGATCAACATAGGGCTCCTCCCTCTCATCATCAGAGTATACCTCTCCATGCTCAGTGGTAAGCATCACCCTCTTATTCGGGCACTGAGAAGCATAATGTCCCAATCCCATGCACTTAAAACACTTCACATTTCTAGCCTTATCCTGAGCTTTTGTTGGTGCATTGGGAGTCTTTTGTTCAGCCAGTTTCTGTCCCTCCTTAGGTCTCTAAGGGATCGACTTAGGTGTGTCAAGAACAGGCTTACTTGAACTCCCCACTTCCTACTTGGTGTATCTTGCATTGGCACTCCAATTGGTATAACTAGAAGGTTTCCCATAGGTCTTGCTCTTGAGTTGCCTTTCAATCTTAGAAGCTAGAGCTACCATCTCCTCAATTTCTGCATAATGCTGTAGCTCCAGAATATTAGCAATATCCTTGTTCAACCCATAGTAAAACCTTGACATGGTGGTCTCCTCATCCTCCTCAATTCCAGCCTGATGCATAGTCATCTCAAGTGCTTTCCAGTACTCCTCTACACGCTTAGTTCCTTGCTTGGTTGCTTGAAGTTTATGAAGCAACTCTCTCTGATATGAAGCAGGAACAAATCTCTTCTTCATGATCCTCTTCATCTCTTCCCATGTTTCTATCTCAGGGTATCTATCTCTTCTCCTTGAAGTGACAAGCTTATTCCACCAAGACCTAGCATAGTCTTTGAACTCCACAACTGCAAGCTTGACCTTCTTTTCCTCCGAGTACCTATGGCAGTCAAAAATTGACTCCACACTCTACACCCACTCCAAATACTCATCTGGATCACTAGAACCTCGAAACATTGGAATTTTCATTTTGATGGATCCGACATCTCGATCAATCCTCACTGCTCTATCTTCCACTCTATCAAAGAATCTGGGTCTTTGATATCCAGCTGTGCCTCCTCCTCTTCCAAACAGACCTCGGCCTCCTCTTCCCCCAGCATGCACTCTATGATTAACCTCTCCAAATTGTTCTTCCAATTCTTCTTCAAGAATGGGATCTTCATCAACATGGTGTGTAGCTTGTTCTCTAGGGCGATCAGTCTATTCTTGTTCTCCTCCTCCTGCCCTCCTAGGATTAGCAATGCTAGTAGAGATTTCTTCAACAGTTTGCTCTTGCCTCTCCAACCTATCATTAAACTCTCTTGTTTGTCTATCAATACGGTTATTGGTCTCCCTCAACCCTAGATTTGTCGCCCAAACTTCATCCCTAACCTCCTTCATTTGAGCATCTATCTGAGCCCTGAATCCCCTCAATATTTCCATAACAGAAGCAAGGTTTTGTTCACCACCCTCACTGCCACTATTAGACGTGATGTATAACCTGCAAATACTTGTTAGTAAAACAAATCCTCACGTGTTTACACTCGTGTTTGTTCACTCTTTGGCAAGGTATGTAACTCTCAGCCTTTTTCCTCTCTTGATTCTACTTCAACTTTACAAGTTAGGACTAGATATCTCAAAATCAAGTAACTAATTTGCAACAATTAATTAACAGAAACAATGAAAGCCTAAAGAAGGAACGAAAGGAAAAACAATTCTATAAAAAATAATGACTCCAACAAACAAGAAGAAAGATCACACACAAGGACAAGGTAATGTATGTGATGGAATAACGATAAGTTGAGTAACTATGACACAATAATCACCCAACACAAGAAAAGGCACAAAAGGCAAACAAAAGGAAAGAAAGAAAACAAAGACAGAAAAATTTGTATAGCAGGTTCCTACACAAATCCTGCAACCTGAGACCACAAAACATAAATTCGGGTAGATTCCTCCTACACAAAACCTGCAACCCGAGACCAAAACCAGGCACAATTCGGATAGATGCCTTCTACCCAAATTGTCAACAACAAGAATAAATTTCTACAATTTCAGCCAATCTTTTCAATCAATTCATCCACAACTGCAAGGAGATTTAACATTTGCAATTTCACACCCAAGTCCACAATTTCAATTCCAAACCAGCAAACACAAATTGGCAAGGCTTCTTTCTTTTTTTTTTTCGTGAACAGTACCGATGAACAACAACTATGAACAGTACGGTAAACAGTACGGTGAACAGTAACTAGACTATTTTTTTCCCCCCTTTTTAAATTTTTGAATAAACAAAAAACACACAAAACACAAGAACAGGAAAAGTAATCAATGCAAGGTATGATTGATTGAACCTGTGAGCTCCGCTACCAAATGATGCAGCAACAACCCTAGAATTCCACTAGGATCACCTCTGTAACTAATCGATCCCAAGACCTCCAATCTCCAATCAAACTAGGGTTTAGTATCCCTATTCTTCACCTCCTAAACTCAAAGGATTAGGCAACAAATAATGAGGAATACAAGGAGTTGATTAATCACCAGAAGTAAAACACTTGATAAGAGAAATCAATCCTAAAGAGTAAAGCCAAGAGAATCCCTCTCTTATTTTTTATTAAATCCCTCAATCAAGAAGCACACCAAAGGTAAGCATTTGGCTTCCTTAAAATCACTCAAATTTCATCTATAAATCTGATTTCAAACTTGATACATGGTTGGCTTTTAAAAAAGCAAAAAAGCAAAGGATTGAATTGAAAATACAAGCACTAAACATCTTTTGTTTTCTTTAATGCACACCAACCACACTAACACCAACCACACCAACACCAACCGCACCAACCACACTAGTGGGAATCTTAAGCTCCAAACTGGATTTTCCAACCTGAAAATGAATAGTAAATGCCGACCGTGAATAGTAATTTCCGGCAGTGAATAGTAATTTCCGGCGTGAACTGTAACTTCCCGGTTGAACGGTAAAAATGGCTGATTTTGACTTGAATGCTTCAAAATGCTCACAAACTTAGGAATCTCTTTAAATTCATCTCCGAACTTATCCAACTTATCTTCTTACAACTCCCGATTGACCCAAGCTTGAGCATAATGTAACATGTGATTCTTTATCATCTTCAATCGAGCCCTCGTGATTGGTCCTTGAGGTAAGCTAATGGCGCCATCACGATCTTGAGTTCCACTTGGTACTGGCTTGCTTGTATCAAGGAGTGTCTATGGCGCCAGAAATCCAGAGTACAGTGGTTAAAACTTGGAGATAAAAATACAAAATTCTTTCACATCTCTGCTTGTAGTAGAGGAAGAAGAAATTCTATCAACCAGATAAAGGTGAACGGTAACATTCTGAGTAGGCCTAGTGAAGTAAAACATGAAGCTAAAGTTTTCTTTGAAGATCTGTTCAAGCCTCTTCCTGAATCCCGTCTTAGATGGGGAAGTATTCCTGTCAAAAGGATATCAATGGGGCAAGCTAGGTGTCTTGAAAGACCCTTTGAATTAAAGGAGGTGAAGAGTGCAATTTGGAATTGTGATGGTGATAAGGCCCCGGAGCCAGATGGGTTTAATTTCAATTTTTACAAGAAGGCCTGGGAATTCATGCAGAAGGACATAATGGATATGATTAATTCTTTCTTTTTAACTGGGAGTCTTCCAAAGGGTGTCAACAGGTTTTATCACTGTTATTCCAAAATCGGCTGATGCAGAGAGTTTTAATGAGTATAGATCGATTTGCCTCATCCATGGGATATACAAGATTGTGGCGAAATTACTAGCAAAGAGGATCAGGTCGGTGATGTAGGATATAATTAGCGACAATCAATTTGCTTTTGTTGAAGGGAGATCGACTTTGGATTGTGCCTTTTCTGCTTTGGAGATGGTCAATCAATTAAAACAAAGAAAGGAGAAAGTTGTGTTATGGAAGATTGATTTTAGGAAGGCATACGATTCAGTCTCTTGGATTTTTCTGCTAGACATTTTGAAGGCCATGGGTTTTGGGGAGAGATGGAGGAGTTGGATTTGGGAGATGTATTCATGGTGCGAAAATGGCTGTTTTGTTGAATGGAAGTCCATCTGAAGAATTTAATGTTTATAAAGGGCTTAAACAAGGAGATCCTCTCTCTCCTTTCCTTTTTAACATTGTTGCGGAGGGTTTAGCTGCTCTTGTGAATCAGGCTGTAGCAAAGGCGCTAGTTACCAAGGTTAGTTGTTGTCAGGCGATATCGCCACTGCTTCAGTTTGCAGATGACTCCTAGTTCTTCTCACCGGATGATCCAAGCTCCCTTTTGAACCTTAAGAGGTGTTTAAGGTGCTTTGAAGTGCTCTCTGGCCTAAGCATCAATTTCCACAAAAGTAGCCTTGTGGGGATTAATGTATCGGATCAAAGGACTAATGAGCTTGCAGATATGTTGTTGAGTAAAGCTGACCATCTCCCAATTTCTTATCTTGGCTTACCTCTTGGTAGGAATTTGAATAAGAAGTAGGCTTGGGATCCTGTGATTGATCGAATTCAAAACCGCCTTGCTAGTTGGAAGGGAAAGTCTCGTTGGGAGGAAGGGTGACCTTAATTAGGGCTGTTCTTAGTAACTTGCCAATTTATTACCTTTCCCTCTTTAAAATTCCTGTGGGTGTAGCAAATAAGATAGTTTCTCTGCAGAGGAATTTTTTTGTGGAGTGGTAGCAATGAAAAAAAAAAGATATGCCTTGTGGCTTGGGATAAGATTTCTAAGCCAAAGAGTTGTGGTGGGCTAGGTATTGAAAATATCTTATTCAAAAATCGCTGCTTGTTATTTAAATAGTTGTGGAAATATATTACTATGGATCCCTCAGCTCAATCTTGTCCTATGTGGTATAGTCTTGTGACAGTGTACTTTCGGACGCTTCGTGGCTTGTCTTCAGTGAAAATAGGTCCTATAGCATTTGTAGGAATATTTGGAGAAGGGGGGAGGAGAATATCAATAGTGGTGAGATGCTTAAGGATTATGCTAAATGTTCGCTGGGGGATGGGAGTAGTTGTAAGTTCTGGTTAGATAATTGGTTGGGAGATGGTCCTCTGATTCAATCTTTTCCCCGTCTATTCGGGGTCTCTCGTAACCAATATGCTGTAATAAAGGAGGTATTAATTGAAAATAATGGGCAATGGGAGTGGGAGTGTCACGCCCCCGCTAAGCGCGACCGGCCAGGTACCTTGCGCACCCACCATGTGCCACAAGACACCCAAAAGCCTTTCGTCAACTCAGCCAGAAGCTCGTTGCCTCTGCCTCGCGGGTTACTAACCTCAAATGCACAGCGTTAATGGAAGCGTACCAACAAACAAATGCAAAGGCAGCAAAGATAATGAAAAGTATTAAACCCATTTATAAACACAACTCCACTAATGGTATAAGACTCTTGCTACAAAGGGGACTAGCACTTGCTATACAAGGACATAACCACCATATACAATCCAATACAATATAAAGTAATAAAAAAGACCGACTCGGCTATACCCATCGCCCTACAACCCGTGCTCTCAAACTCGCACCTGTAAGACAAGGGGAGGAAACAGGGCGGTTAGTATAAAACTCAATAAGTAGGCGACTATACAAGCAGCAACAATGATACACACAAGAGGCAACAACATCCAACAGCTTTACATCAACGCACCGTGATCAGCCCACGGGTAAGCTATCGTGGAGTTGTACTAAGCCTACCTGCATGGTTTGGTAGCCCAACCAACATGTTTCTCCTTAGCCCACAGCCCCACGTACGAGGCATAACCGATTAGTCACGGGAAGTGCACGTGACTTGCTACCAAAACCACACACGGCGCCTAGCACAACACCACCATCATCTCATATGACTGAGCAGCCTAGGAGCATTGCAAGGTCCATCATCTTATCATCATCAATATCATCATCTTATGCTAATGTCATGATGCAAATGTAATGCATGAAATGCACAGCCCGAATATTGGACTCGTCAACAAGCCAAGGCATATCATCATCTTATCATCAACTTTGCACCATTGGTGCCATCAACAAGCATATTGGGTCATCAACCACAAGCTAGCACCATCAACCATCACAAACATGGCAACCAAACTTACCTAGCCATTAAACACATCAATCAAGCCATTAGGCACATCAAGGCCATCCAATTGTTCCCTTTAAGACCCTTGGGCATCAAGGGTTCTTACTACTCTATTACAAACACATAAGTATACATCACAACACAACATAGCAAATATAGAATATAAACCACAATTCAATCACACAAATTATCCTTACAGCAACTCAGGTAGGATCTGCCCTGCACCAACAGAAACTTTACCGAGGTTAAACACGCACCTACAGGCAGAACCGACCTCGGGCATCAACATCAAAGTTGTAGCCCTGCCTCTTATCTTTCCATAGCCTTTGAGAACACCCAATTCCAAGCTCTCTAACTCCAGTTATGGCTCCTACCTACATCATTTCGGGGTCTAGCAGCAGGTCTGCTGCAGAACAGTGAACTTGGAGAGCGCATAGCTCTCTCAGTTCAGCTCCAAAATCCACCAAACCGGTGCCCAATTAACGCTATGGAAGTTATCTAACTTGTGGTTTTAGTTTCACTCAATTCCAACTGGTGGTTTGGCCGAAATCCTCATTTTAGTAGCCAGGGGTCTGTCTGGCCGAGAGCAGAACCCCTAGGCTCACCTCTCCTCCTTTCCCCTCTTTTCTCTCTTTCTCTCTCTCTCTCTCTCTCTCTCTCACCTATCACGATTTGGTTCTGATCAGAATGAGTGAGAGGTGCCTGGTTTCACCCCTTAAGTGATGGTAAGTAGGTGACTAAGCACCTACTTGCCACACTTGCCAATTTGGTGCCACCTCATGCTTGTTTCCCATCCAATTAGTTTGTGGCAACCAACCTGCTAGCTTGCACACCCAAACCACCAGCAGCTTATTCTCGAGCCACACGTCTCATTCTGATTGGTCGGTTTGGCCAATTACGTATTTACCCTCATCGAGCCCAATTGTGCACCGACGGGCACACCATTGCCCCGGTTGTGCACTATTTCGCACCAAATCGACCCAACTGATAATCCCCTTGGCCAATCGTGCCTCTAGTGAATCTATTACACCAAATAATCACATTCCTAATGTTTCCCATCATTTAGCGACCGATAAGATAAACCGAGCACTCGGGACACCAAACTAGGCCAGCCGTGCCATCGGATCAGTACGAGCCCATTTCTGTGCACTACGCCAAGCCTACGCTAACTATCTCATCTCAATTCGACACCAATTCATGTTCAGGGCTGCTTGGATGGTGGTGTTTTACAACACGATTTGGAGTATTTGGTTTGCTAGAAATAAATGGGTGTTTGAACTCTCTGCGGATTGGGGTAAGGTCTTTGATCAAATCCTGTTGAGATCCCTTTTATGGATTAAGGCTGAGAGCCCAGAGTTTCCCTATGACTTCTCTGCAGTATTTCTGTGCTCGGATAGTCTCAAGTCTTGGCGAGGTCCTAGTTGTACATTACGTTTTGTATAAGGGTTGTAATATTTGTCTTTTCTTTTTGTTCCCCTGTATAGCACAAACTCTTAAAACAGGGTCCTGGTCATTCGTTTTGATGACGGAACCCTGTATTTTTTAATCTAATCCAATTACTCGTTTCATCAAAAAAAAAAAAATTAGAAATTAGTTCTTTCACTTAAAAAAAAAAATAATGCGCATAAAAGTTGATGAGCTTTCTGGTAGATGTTTGGTGTGCTCTATCAACTGTTTTATTCCCATCTCTCATCTTAAAATGTTCTGTACCGTACTAGTATTTTTTGCAACATGGAAAAGTGGGATGAAGGGGAGCCATGGAATGGAGTAGAGCAGTGAATATCTTCTACAACAAGATTCTCAGCTATCAACTTATAGGGAGTCTGCTAGATCCTTAAGATATGAGCACTTTGCATTGCTCTGTAGTTACAATTACATGCTGGGAAGGACTTAAATTATGAACCATTATGCATTTAAAATGAAAAGATTTTGATCTGAGCCTAGAAAACAATTCATTAAAAGATAATGAGAAGAAGAAATGCAGCAAGCCACAGGTGAATCCAGTTACAGTCTTTACATTGGAAAAGAAAAAGATCAAGGTAATACCTTAGCTTGTTTTGATCAAAATTGAACTGTAAATCATATTATGCCACTGACAATATCATCATGATCAAATTCTTCTATGCTTCTGAAGATGAGAGCATTCTTGGGCCATGTTCTCCTTTCTGCCGCTGACACCTTTTCTCCGCTGAAGAACAAACCCAAATTTCTAGCTTACTTATAGATGGAGACAGAAAACAAAATGGTTCCGTAAGGAGAGAGAAAAATGGTAAAGAAGAGCAGGAACAAACAAGTACCAGACCTCTGAAGAATTTAATCTAGAAAACAATTCATTTAAAGATAAGGAAGAAGAAGAAGAAAAAGAAATGCAGAAAGCTACCGGCGAATACCTTAGCTCGTGCTTTCGATCAAAATTGAACTGCAAATCATATAGTGCCAGCCTAATATCATCATAATCAAATTCATGTATACTTTTGATCCGTATATCCGGAATGTGAGCAATCTTGGGCCAATCTTCTCCTGTCTGCTGCTGACACCTTTTCTCCACCAATGAACAAATCCAAATATCAAGACTTTTAAGGGAGAAGGGCAAGCCTTCTTGTGGCAAGGACTGTAGCTCATCACAACCAATGATCGTCAGTTTCCTAAGATTGGTCAAGTGTTGGAATCCTTTGTAGTCTAGAGATTTTAGCTTCCGAAGACCATAGATCCGGAGAGAGGTAAGAGAGGAAGGGAACAATGTCTCCTCCGGGAAGGACTCCACATCATCACCTTCAAGAGATCTTATGGAGAAGGATGAAAGAGAGGAAAGCATTTGCAAATCCCATTGCATGCGTGCAGCAATGAGTTTGCTGCACTGATCAATCTCGAGTTCTTGTAAGTTGGAAGGTAATCCTCCAACAGGAAATGATGCTACTTCCGGACAATTTCTTATCTTCAATACCAGTAGAGAAGGGAGAAGGGAGTGCATGCTCTCTGTCAGCTCCTTTAACCTCAGACAATCATCTATAATCAGCTCCCTTAAATTTGGAGCAGGCAATCCTCCTTCAGGAAAGGAAGCAATAGCAGGGCAGTGGCGGATCGACAAGGAACGGAGAGAAGTCAGAGCATGGAGAGGCCCGGCATGCTCACAAAAGGATTCAAGATGTTTGCAATTCACTATATGAAGACTCCTCAGACTCTGGAACAACTCTAGAGGGAAGCAGCGAAGTTCATGGCATCTATCAATTTGAATCTCTTCCAGAGTAGATATAGAATCAAGATGAACCACTTGCTCCATTCCCTTTAGTAAGGACTCGAAAGTGGAGTCAAATTGGCAGACAGAGAGACGGTAACGACCAGAGGGTAGCTTGGTTAAATGCACATTGGAGCCAAAGTTGATAACATTCATGACAGTAGGAGCCACTAGCATTGGTAATACGCTCTCGAGTATTACTAAACAAGGCAGGTGATAGTTTGGAAGGATCTTCCTTACTTCCGGGCAATATTTCACTCGAAGTTCTTGAAGGAGAGGGAAAGCTCCACATTCATCATTATGCACAGGAGAAACCAGTTCCTGCAATCTAGGCATTCTTGAAAATGTAAGCTTTTCAAGAGATGCAAATGGTTTCTTGTTCAAGTTACAATTACCATAGAACTCTGGACCTACCTTCTCAACGCTACTAAATCCATCAATCTCCAGGTTTTTCAAGGACTCCAATTGTCCCAGGGCTGGCAAGTGGGAGCAATGTCTGGAATTACTAAGAGTCAAACTCGCTAGATTTGAAAAACAAGGGTTCCCAACCCATTCCGGGAATGTTTTTCCATTGTAATCATAAATGCCGAGATCTTGCAGCTTGGTATTCGGATGTAAAAGCTCAAGAATCTCTCTTTCAAGTTCACAAGTGCTGGCATCTCTGAAATACCCCCATCTCAACTCTAACTTCTCAATGTACTTCTTACACCTCAAGTTGGCTTTCTTAGCATGAGACACATCCCCAACATTTTCAAGATTCCATATACAAAGTTTTCCGCCAAGATTCTCCAGTGGTCCTAATTCCGCAATGCTAGAATTAGTCTGTTCTCCAACAAAGAAATCTGTTAATGTTACCAGCTTTGTAAGTTTACTCACTTGTGGTGGCATCTTCCTTAGTAGTACTCTGTCCATAAGCAGGTGGCGAAGGTTGCTCAATCGGTGCATATTTGAAGGCAATCTTTGTATTGATGTCCAACTAAGATCCAAGTATCTCAAATACTTCAAATTGCCCAATGCATCTGGCAACTGTGCAAGTTCACTGCAGTTTCTCATGATTAACGTTTGCAAATGGTATAAAGTGCACACAACTTCTGGTAAACTTCGTACTCTCCAATGAGAAAGATCCAAGTATCTCAAGTGTTTGAACTCGCCAATTGAATCAGGCAAATCCATCCGATATACGTAATTTGGGAGTCGAAGCACTCGCAAACATTTGAGAGACACCAAATCCTGCAATTCCTTACTGAACTGGTAGCTAGTAGGTATTGGAATGGATGACAGCACACTGAACGGGTAGATAGTAGCTGTTGGAATGGATGACAGCACACGTAGAAATTTTGCTTTCTGAGATTGCTCCTCTAAAAGACCAGATTCTGCACAAGATCCTGCATTAAATGACAAATATCTCGTCCGTTCAGTAGCCGCCACACCTGATGAAATATCGTCGTCACTCGTCTCCAATCTGATGCAAAAATCTCTGGACACAAATCCAGCCAAATCATTTACCAATCCCCACCAACTCCGGATCATGCAGGGAAGTTGTATCTCTGCCAAAGGCATGATTTACAAACAACAACCAAGAATCATCCTCTTTTAATTTCTGCAACTCCATACGAGTAAGGGACTTGATTGATGCCATCTTCTCGTCACGAGTAGTAACAATAGCCTTACTTCCCTCTGCCACAGACTTGAAAGGTTTCAACAAAAAGTCCCAATGAGCTGCGCCAGCACTCCAAACATCATCAAGAACAAGCAGAACTTTCTTGTGCATCACCACTTCCTCCAACTTCCGGTGGAGTTGATCATCAGTCATGTCACCGCATGAGTTGACTTCACTCACACTCTTTAGAACATCTTCTGTCAATTTTCGAACATCGAAGGTCTCGGAAACACAAAGCCACACTTTGAGATCAAACCATCTTTGTACCCTCCCATCATTATATACCAGTTGAGCCAAGGTGGTTTTGCCAATCCCACCCAGACCCACAATGGGAATCACATCCAAGCACGTGTCCACGCTGGGCACATGTGACATCAACAACTCCACCAGTTTCTCCTTGTCATCATTTCTACCATAAACACCAGATTCATCAACAAGTGAAGTGGTAGGCAGTCTGCGAGTGGATGCATTATTTGCATTAATAACATTATTCTTCTCTACTAGACCAAGAATACCCTTCTGTTGAACTAGGTACTCTAGTTTCTCCACGATCTCCTGTAATCTTTCATTGATCTTTCTTTTTCTTCCCTTTAGAACATGATTAAAAGAAGAAAGAAACTTCCTCACCTGACTACTTCCTCCTCCTCCAGCTTCCAACTCCTTTCGGAGACATTCTCTGCCGGGCGGCCAATCTGCTTCTCCTCAGCGTCATCAAGCAACCCACAAACGGTTATCATAGTCAACTCCAGCTTCTTCCGAAGCCGAAGGTCCAGCTTTCTGCTGCTCTTGAAGAAGTCTACTACCTCCCGAGAGGCCAACCTTTCTAGTAGAACATTGAAGACCGATGAGAGTAATGCTCCTCCCACCAATGCTGCGGCCATGGTCAATAGCTTCTTCCTGCCTTTTTTTTTTTTTTCAAAACTAGTTAGTACGAGAAAAGGAATGGGGCCAACTGGAGCTAACTTAGCGAGGAGGAGAGAACAAATGGGGCTAGTGTTTGTTAGAAGACTTGTAGAGAATAGTTGATGATCAAGTCAATGCCAAGGGATAGAGATTTCAAGAAAAAGAAATGTTCAGGAAATAGCAATTTTGTCTGCCATAAAATCATAAACAACACTGAAAGAAAGAGACGGGATAGCTACTCCTCAATCCTGAACCTTTCTGTTTTCCCTGCATTTTTTTTATTTTTTTTAAAGTCCTATCCTTTTATGAGCTTCGAGCAGGTTTTGTTGCATATTTGTTATAAAACACGTTGTTTATATGGATGACATTGTGCCAAACTGTGCAACCTATCCACACTTTGTATTTAAACCTTGTTGATGAATGAAAAATGCTGAGATGAAAAACGAGCTCGGTTCGTGCTCTCCCGGCCATCTTCTTCTTCCTCTCCCTTCCAATTCTTCTTCATCAAAACTCTCCCAAAAACCATTTAATTCTTAACACGTTATCAGCACGAATTTGCCTCTACCCAACCTTCGTTTCGAGCTTCGTTTTTGCAGAAAGAAAATGAAAAAAAAAGGAAGAAGAACAAAACTGCTGTCACCTTACACCTATGGTTACTGTTCACGCGGTAGAGTTCCCCGCCGCCTCTAGCGACAACGCCACCACCGGCGTGTCCTCCTCACCGTCGCCGACCGGATGAAACCACCCCCGCCCGCATCCGGCGCTCGACGCGCCGACAGAGGCCAACGACTCGCCGGCGACGCCCACTGACCCGCGTGGCTCGACGGATCTACCTCACGCCACGAGCTGCCACGCCTCCTCCCGTCACCAGTGCCGTCTCCTGCCGCGTGCCTCGTCACCCTCGCCGCCCGCCTTGTGCCGCCACCTGCAACCTGACTTGCGGGATGAATTCGACCCGGGCGGGTCGTGTGCTTGCTCGCACCGCCGCCTGCTGCAGACCGACGCCGCCTCCTCCCTCGCGCTCTGCAGCCGCTGCACCTCTTCGCTACCTCGCCGTCCTCGCGTGCCGCCTCTCACTTGCCACCCAGCCGCCGTCGCCGCCTGCAACCCGAGGTGAGCGGAACTTTGGGTCGAGGCTGACCCGGATGTGGCATCTGGATCGGATTTTTGACCCAGTTTTCGTGGGCTGATATTGGACCTGGGCTGATGGGCTGTGGGCACGGGCCTGGGCACGGGCCTGGGCGCAGGTCTGTTCACGCGGGCCTTGGGCTCTGTCTTGGCCTGGGCTCAGCCTTGGCACCTGGGCTTGGTTTTGGGCTTGCCTTGGGCCCAGTCCGGATTTAAAAAAAAGAGAGAAAAAATCTGAAAAAAATATATATACTGGAATAATAACCGGATACTAGTATGATATATTATATATATTATTGCTGAAAGATTTATCGAGTAAGTATATTTTATGTTTTTATTTAATTTACGATTGGGCTATTAAAAGGTCCATAGTATTTAATTTTCTTGCCTTTCATTTTATTTATGCTTGGGCTCGTACAAGGCCCTTCGATTTTAATTTTCTGTCATTTATATTTATGTGGGGAAATTAATAAAAGGCCCCTGATTATTTAATTAAGTTTTATTTATGTTAATTAAATGAAGGCCCTCAAATTTGGTGGAAGAAATTTGATATGGGCATTAAATGCTGAAATGCATAATAGTCTAGAAGACTAAATGAAAAAATCCAGAAGACTCAATAAAAGGAAAATGCAGAAAAGACCAGAAGTCTTACTGCCAAAAGAACTGCAAATTTTTATATGACCACCAGAAGTGGGACATTGAATGACCACAAGAAGAAGGTTATTCTCACGAAATTTAATTACAAGTGTACGCACCTGAAGAAATGCGTGTCCCAGCAGGACAAATGTAATATTGATGAAAACCATGTTTGGTCGAGATGATGACCACAATATTGAAATTTTATTCTTGCTTACCCTGAAGGTGCAAGTTGACATAATATTGATTTAATTTTATCTTTACATTCAGTTTTATTATTTCTGTTATATTATTTTATGTTTATTCTTATTCCTGCTTAATCCTTTTTATATATGCACATTAAATTGTCTTTTCCTCGTATAATGACCCCCACATTTGTCATGAAGACAATGCAATGATATATTCTGTAAACGGAAATTACCTATATGAAAACTTATTAACCCGCTCCAGAAGAGCGTGGGTCTTCATGTGCTCCTGACGCAATATTTCACCTACCCAAAAATACAACAGCATTCAAGGGAGAGAGGAAAACCGTATGTGAGTATGTGAATACTGTTGCATACATAAATTGTGAAGAACACAAGCTTAACTATGATCCAGAAGATCATAGGCTTATGCTCCTGAAGAGCATAAACTCCTGAAGAGTATGGAATACGGAATATTCTTGTTTACAAGAAATTATCATGGATCCCATTAAATTGATTATGCTCCATTCCTCGAAGTGAATGAGACAGTATAGTGCTTGTTGCCAAGGATGTGGAAGAAATTATTCCAACTATTATAACCATAAAGATTATAACAAAAGGCAAGGCTAAAAAAAAATATGCATATTATTATTACATAAGGGATCATTACTTGAGAACATCCATATAGAGGAATTGTTCTCATACATAAAGCTGAATGAAATTATTTAACGGTTGGGTACAACATTGACTATAAAACTCTGAGCCTCGTTATTGATGTTGACCCTAATACTGTTGTTCCAGGAGAACCACATACCACCCATGTTGTTTTCTCCAGGTATCTCAAACCGATTCGTTGCAGGAAAACAAAGTGGGATTACACCATGATTTTCTCCTGCTTGCCACAAAGTCTCAGTAATCAATACCATGTTGGGCTTGTACTGATTCTTCAGATCCCTTAAGGTACGCACAAAATCTTGGGACCTTCTTGCTACACCCCTGCAATGCCATAGTAGAAGTCGTACCTTAGGCTATGTAGGTGGTAACCCAGTCACCCTTGGGACGCTCCGAGCCATCATGGAAACCTGATAATAACTGCTTTGATTTAAAATTTGACATGAAGGCTCTAGCTGAAATTCTTGCAGTCTATTAGATATGAAAAACATAATAGAGTTAGCTGAGCCATAAAAGGAAGCCCTTAGATTGCTTTGGTCCTCTGGGAAGAATGTTTCTTCCATAGGAGTTACAAAGAACCTAGATGAATAAAGTTCATCAACAAACACTAAACGAGGAATTCTTGCGAGTTCACTCGGTAACTCCTCTTGTTGTTCATTCACCATGCTATATGCTAGCCTATTCCTCCTCCCTAGTGAGGCAGCCTCAACAAAGAAGACAGTTGCTGGGGAAGGCATTCTTTTATCTCTCTGTGGTTTTTCTGAATCTACATGTTTTAACACATATTTCTGCCCTCTTTTATAGCCTGAGCTTAGACAGCCACGTGTCAGTATTTCAAATGTGGACCCTTTCACTTATCTCCGAAAAGATCCTGAAGATTTTTTGGTTTTCACAAAACTCCGAAGTTGCTTTTGGAAAAGTTTGCTCAATAATTCTGATCTTTTCTGACATGAGTGGCAGATATAAGCCTAATATTGGCACATATATTGCAGCCTGAAGCTAGCAATTTAAGTTATTAAACTTACCATATCCAGCCAGAAGCTGAAATACTCTAGCCTGAAGCTAGCAATTTTAAGTGTTTAAATACACAAGTTTATACAGCCTGAAGCTGAGACCGACTAGAAGTTGACTGATAGATATTTAATTTATAGCTAGTATGCACCAGCCAGAAGCTGGTAAACAATTTTTCTAAGTTATCCAGCCTGGAGCTGGCACCGACTTGAAGTTGGTACATGGACATATTGTTTGGCATGACCCGTTGGGCCTTCCCGGGTAAATAATGATGCACAAAATTTATTTGGTCATTCATTGAAAAGCCAGAAGTTTTTACAATCAATGAATTTCCATGTGTTTGTTTGCTGCGAAATTAATAATACAGCCTTCCTAAGATGAGATTGGCCTAGACCAGCAAGTTTGGGATTAATTCAGGGATATAAACGTGGACTAATAAATCTGTCGTGTTGACTATCTAGGTAATTTTTACGATGCATCGACTAGATGGTCCATTGTGTGACGCAAGTTGGCATTGTGCGCACTTGTTTTAATGATTAAACCACTTGCGGGTACATATCCCTACTTATGTTACTAGACTATATGTCTAGATAATGCTAGTATATTTCTTCAATTGAGAATGTATATCATTGGAAATAAACCCAAAGAGATCTGGGCCATATTGACAATTGATTGCAGGACCATTGATGAAATGTTACTGTTTGATAAAATGGTATTTTATATGCAGCAACACTTGAGTGCATCAAGCCAATATCATGATTAAAGAACTCCCCACTTAATTGATTAATGGTCACATACTTAGTATTTCCCATCTTCGGACCATCGGTTATTCAGTATATAATGCTCCACCAAAGGATTGTGAAATGGTCCCTTAAAGAAGATTGGGAATCTACGTTGGGTATGTATCTCCATAAATTACAAAAATAATTGAAACCTTTGACAGGAGATTGGAGATTTATTTATAGTAAGATTTGCTTATTAATTGATGTTTTACCCAACATCAGGGGGAGAGAATAAGCAGCTGGATCAAGAGATTATTGAAATGATTTATCAATATCTAGTTTTTTATCCTCGAATAAATTAGTATGAACCTGAAGTTCAAAAGATGATTCATTTGTAAAAGATTAGTAAGTCATTTGCCAGACATTTTTATTTGAGAAGTGTGACCATATACCAGCTGCAAATGCTCCTGTTTAGATTGATAAACAATATAAGTATGCAAATGAATCTATAGATTATACTCGGTTCAAAAAGAAAAGAAATTCTCGATAGAGAAAAAGGAGCAAAGTGATAAGATGGCCCCACTAAGGAAATAAGGCCTCCAGTAGAGGTTTGAATTAAAAGTCCTCAAGAAGAGAAAAATCCTCCAGAAGAGGTTTTCTGACACAAATTGATAAAGTTCCAGAAGTAACTCAGGTACCTGAAATAAATGAGCATGATGAGATTTCAATTACAGTGTCAGGAATAAGATGGAACCGACGTGAAAATAACCGTCGACGGAATACTTGTTTTATTTATGATATAGCGCTAAATAAAAATGAGGATCATGAACCTACATTGGCGAATGTAGGCGCTGTATGATTGGCCAAAGTAGAGAAATACGTTTAAGGCTGTGCTAGACTCGCTTGAAGCGAGAAATTTTCGGACCTGTAGTCCGTACACAAGATGATGTAAAATTCAATTGGTCATAAAATGGGTATTTGTGCAGAAAAGAATATGAGAGATAAAGCACGGTTTTGTTGCACAAGGTTTTATCCGAACAATCTGGTAATTAATTATGAGGAGATATACTTCCTGTGGCGGATGCAATTACTTTTGATAAGTCTGGCAGTATATGAAAAGTATTAGAAATGTATCTTATTTACAGCCTATTATTATGGATCCATAAGTCATGATATATACATGAAGATCCCTGAAGGATCCAAGTTACCTGAAGCAACTAATTCCCGGGAAATTACAAAATAGAACTGAATTGATCTTTACATAATTTAAATCATTTTGAGTATGGATGAACTTATTTATGATTGGAACTCCCGAAGAAGCTTCCAAATACCGTGCTATTAGATTGGTCTTGGAGCACCCTGTTGAATTGCAAAATGTATTACTAAGAAAATAAAGCCTGAAGCTTTTGACTTAAGCCTATTGGCAAGATATGAATTTGCTCTTATCTTCGGGGTATAAAAGATGTGGTGTCATGTTAATCCTGTAAGCCCGAAGAAAGAAGAGTTGGTTCTTGCAGATGCCGATCCCCCACTTGATCCACAAAAGGCACAGCCGGACATCTGCCACAACTTTACACGTGAAATTGTTGCATCATTGGGACTGCAAAAAGCAAGAGGGCAAGACAGATGCTCCAACAACAAAATTATGAAGATAAAGCTCCCACATTATCCAGTTAAGAGTAATGATGTATCAAAAGTGATCAGACAAGGCACATATCCCCAGAAGTTGACGAGAAGATAATTGTCATGCCACGACATCAAGAAACCAAGAGAGACCAAAAGAGGGGGAGTAGAATACGCACTACACTCTTTTTTCCTTCACCAAGTTTTTATCCCACAGGGTTTTTCTTGGTAAGGTTTTTGTATTTTTAATGAGGCAGTTCTCCACTTAGCGTATTCTACCCAATACACAGTGACATCCAAGGGGGAGTGTTATAAAACACGTTGTTTATATGGATGATACTGTGCCAAACTGTGCAACCTACCCACACTTTGTATTTAAACCTTGTTGATGAATGAAAAATGTTGAGATGAAAAACGAGCTCGGTTCGTGCTCTCCCGGCCATCTTCTTCTTCCTCTCCCTTCCAATTCCTCTTCATCAAAACTCTCCCAAAAACCATTTAATTCTTAACAATATCATTATTTTGCAATTAGTTTTTGACAAAAAGGCATATCATATAAAAGAAGTATTAATATGATATAATTGGCGTTTTGTTCCTATTCATTCAGTAAGTTAGGATACTTAAGAATGGGTCTTGAGGAAATGACAAATCCATCTTGTCCACCGGAGCAAGAAGTCCCAAAATCACCATGGTTTTGTGGTATTTATTGTCGAAAAAAATTGGAGCAAGAAATCAGTTTTGGAGTTCAATTGTTTTGTCTTTCGCAAAATAAACCCAAGGACAAGAGTTATGCTTTACTTATAGTAGTGAATCTTTTCTTAGCAGAGGAAGATAGACATATCTCAAAATCATGGACAGTGGGTAAGGAGCTGAATTAGTTAAATAGTCAGCTACTAAATTACACTCCCTAAAAGCAAACTGAAACTCGGACACTAAAATAGAACATAAAGAATGAACGCACCCCATCAAAGGATGCAAAGCAAGCCAACTAGAGGAGACCTTATTAAGAACATCCACAAACATAGACATTATTAAGGATTCCCAGTTCTGCAGCAAGAACAATCCCATCAGACTACCCATAACTCCGCAAGCACCACCCAAGGAGGAGGCAACCGATGCCTAAAACCACGTAGCCACTCACCCAGAGCTACCCCCTCTATAGCACACAGTCCACCCGATGAGCACGCATCAGTATCAACATTAACAAAATCCTCTACCAGTGCCTTCCAACCCAACCTCAACGCTGCCCCTCAGCCAGGAGAACCAAAAGCACTGGAAGACTGAACATGAAAACACACATCCTTACATACCGCAGGATACTCGAAAGTAAGGCATCAGACAGTCTCACACTTTCAAAAAAAAACCATCCATTCAATGCCATACCATACATGATGCTCGAGCCAAATGCACAAGAAAAACAATTGTTGATCAATAGGAGAAATCAGCCCACTGTCATCAAAGCAGCATGGCCCGTCTGCCACATAAAAGTCCTTGCTCTTGGTAAGCCAGGCCATCGCCACTGCTACCAATCGCAAGCTTGGGTCTGAGGCAGAGATAACACAGCATAAGCTGCCCGCATTGTACACTCCCCAGAAGCCAGAGCTTCATAATAAGTACTCTGTCACACGACATAAGACACAATAAGCTCGCCTCAATTCATCAATCTCTTGCATAAAGACATAAAGAATTGATCTATTCTTACCTAATAAAAGACAAACATAAAAGACTTCTGGATTTTTTTTTTTTTGCCACCATAATCATTTTCATGGAATCTCTTGAAAATTTTCACACCATATCGTAAAACGAAAACAAAATAGAAGAAAGAAAACAAAAACAGTGATGAGAGAGGCAGAAATTAGGATTTTAACTGAAAGAGAAGGAAAGAATTGTGATACCAAAATGAGAGACTTTTCAGACTTCTCCTTCCCTTTTGCTGATTCTCTCGTCGTTAATCCATATGCTGGGGATGTGAGAAATCTTGGGCCAATCTTCCCCTTTCTGTCTCCGACACCTTTTCTCTAGCAGAGGGCAGCCTGCAATTTGTAAATGGGGAAGGGAAGAGGGCAACCCTTCTTCTGGTATTCTTTCAAGCTTAGGGCAATCATTGATTACCAATATTCCAAGAGAAGTAAGGTGTTGAAGACCCTCGTACTCCAGAGATTTTATGTTTTCAAGATATGAGATTTGAATATTAGTAAGACCAGAAGGCAACACTATCTTCTTCTCCGGGAAGGATTCCATATCTTGGATTTCAACCTTTATTCCATCTCCGCCTACTACATGTCCGAGGAAGAAAACTTCTCCAAGCCAAAATTCACACTTGCTGAATTTAGCATACAGCTGCTTCTCCCGTAACCTTTGAAGCACTATCCTCAAATGCTCTTCGTGCTCCTCCGTGCTCTTGGAGTAGATGAGGATATCGTCGATGAAGACCACAACAAACTTATCCAGGAACTCATTCAGCACCAAATGCATCAAGCACATGAATACTGTCGGTGCATTGGTCAAATCGAAAGGTACCACAGTGAATTCGTAGTGGCCATACCATGTGCGAAAAGCTGTCTTCGATATATCCTTCTCCGAAATCTTAATTTGGTGATAGCCTGATCGGAGATCAATCTTTGAAAACACCGTTGCTCCTTGAAGCTGGTCGAAAAGATCATCAATCCTCGGTAACGGGTACTTGTTCTTGATTGTCACCTTGTTGATCTGGCGATAGTCTACACACATACGCAGACTACCATCCTTCTTCTTCACGAACAAGACTGGTGCACCCCATGGTGAGGTACTAAGTCTGATGAAACCTTTCTCTAATAGTTTGTCTAGCTGCTTCTTCAGCTCCTGAAGCTCTGTTGGTGCCATCCTGTATGGTGCCATCGAGATAGGTGTAACTCCAGGTACAAGGTCGATGGTGTACTCAACCTCTCTGTCGGGTGGCAAGTCTAGTAGATCATCTGGAAAAACATCAACAAACTCCCTCATAACTAATATATCCTCTGGGGTAGGGTCTTGTGTCTCCTCGCCTGGAATGTGGGTCAGCAAAGCGTCTGGACTATGTTGCTTCATTCGGTAGCCCTGGGTAGCAGAGATCCTACATGTGGTTGTAGTTCTCCCCACTCCGGACAAAACAATCGACCGATCTTCGGCGGATGTCAACCTCACTTGCTTAGCTCGGCAATCCACCAAAGCTTGATGCTTCGACAACCAATCCATGCCTAGGATTATATCAAATCCCCCCATGTTCATGACAATGAGTCGAGCAGGAAAGGTTTCGTTCCCGAACACTAACGGCACATCCTAACAAACTCTATCTAGCCTCACTATGATGCCTGCGGGTAATCTAACCCTCATCGGTTTTTCTAAGGATACATCTTCACAGATATGTTGCATAGCATAGGTTTGAGCTATAAAGGAATGTGTAGCTCCAGGATCAATTAATGTGAATGCAACACTACCATGTACTGTAAAGATACCTGCTATAACTTGGGCAGCCTCAGGGTCTTCTTCCGCGGTGATGACAAAAGCTCTAGGAACTGCTGTGCTTTGGTTGGCTCCAGATTGGGTCCTTGCGGAAGGATTCCCACGACCACGACCTTGTCCTTGTCCTTGTGCTCTGGATCCACCTGGCACACTAGCCACAGAGGCCTGAACTGTTGGTGCCGATGCAGAGTTACTGACTCTCCCAAGCTTTCGGCATGCATAACGGTAATGTCCCAACTCGTTGCACTCGAAGCATCTGACTGATTATATGTGACGTTGGTAGTGGTTGTCTCCAGAACTAGTCACTTCGGGTCCACTCCATCCTCCAGTCGAAGCTCATGCGGTTGTTAGTCCAACCACGTCCATAGGTTGTCGTCTGGTACTGTCCTCGTCCAGCTGCAGGTGCACTAGCGGCAGGTACATATGGCTTCTTGTTCTGACTGGGAGGTACTTGCGGTGCATTCCTCTTCCGGCGATACTCCTGTTTATCACGCCATGTGACTTCCGCCTTCTGAGCATCCCTCACCATGTCCTGATATCTAGCATAGTCCTTACATCCCATGATAGCTCGGATGTTAGGATATAAACCTCTCCAGAAACGTTGGCATCTGGCTTTGGTAGTTGCTACCAGATCTCCAACATACAGGGACAGGCGGTCAAACTTCTTCTCGTACTCCGTCACAGTCATACCATCCTGGCACAATTCCAGGAATTCGCGCTACATGCGCTCCTAGAATTCTTCGGTAATGAACTTGTCCTTGAACATGGCCGTGAACTCAGCCCATGGAATCACCACTGGCTTTGGCAGGTCTCTTGTGGTAGATTCCCACCAGGTTGCTGCTTACTCACGGAAAAGAGAAGCGGCATAGTTCGCCCACTGGTCAGTTGTGCACTTGATCATAAGCATGACCCTGGCGATCTGACGTAACCACTCGTCCGCCTCACGAGGGTCGGTCGCTCCTGAGAAAGGCTCAGCTCCGAGCTCAGATAGCTTGGTAAAAACAGGGTCCTCGACTGGTCCCCCAACTGTCTGTCGATCAAGGATCTGGGTCATCATGTGCATCATCTGCAGAGACATCTAGTATGGCATACCCGGCTCTTCCACGTAGGCATGCGGTTGACCGATTGACACTTGGTCCTCTTCCAAGTGCTGTTGGGCGGCATGCTGGTGTCCCTTAGCCGGATCCATCTCATCCTACCTATATGAAGATGTATGCATGAGTATCATATTTATAACATGTGGAGCAGGATATGCACAAACAATCAAACAACAACCAAGGACCTACAGCCCGCTCCACTACCAAAATGAAACGCCCCGAACCGTATTTACCGTTATACACAGTAAACACGTGGGACCACATACTATTACAATAACCACAGTGGTAAATATCACAACCAACAGTAAAAGTACATAATACATCAACAGTACTTGTCCCGGCACGGGAATATTAATACAACAAGCATTAATCCACAGAGTTATAAAATGCAAGCAGCGGAAGTCTTAATACAACACAACAATAGACAACAGTATAAACATGATGCAACGCAGGATGGATCCGGGCCTGGCAGAGGGTGCGCCACAGCTTGCCTCGAACGTACCTGAGCTACGCACAATCAAACTACGCGACCAGGTCACGCAGGCAAGGGGTAAGTCCGAAGTGCTCACCGGGTAAAATCCATAAGCAAATATACATATACAACAACCGTAAATAATCCATGTCACAACAACAGCAATTTACTAAGTTTCTCATGAACCCTAAATAACACACTCTGTGATTCTAGACACGCTATACCAATTTTATTATCAGGGTCCCTATCACTAGTTAAATGATGGCCGTCGCCTGGTAGTCAAACTAGCTAGCCCGTGGACCCCGCACTGGTACCTCCACGATAACTGGCACAGACAGGGAGCAGACCCCAAGCACACTCTCCTTCAGCGCCCAAAATAAAAATTGGTACAGACAGGGAGCAGACCCCAAGCACGCTCTCCCCCAGTACCATAAAAATGAGACTACCATCTGGCTGTTCCAACATCTAATTGTGATTTAAGTGTAACCAGTTTTATTATTTCTTTACCCTCATCTAGTTACTATGACACTATTACCCTACCATTATCTCATTATTCCGAGCAGGCGCACAGCCTCTCCGTTCGTCTGGATATTACAAGCTTACATCAACTAGTACCCTCGGTACTCTACTCACACAATTTTCACAGCCAACAACAACAGAAATAACCTACTAATACCACATTTCTAATATTACCAATAACGTCAACAGTAGCATCAATTCAGCAATATCGACGGCAACAAATATCAATTAAATTCATCTCACATCAACCATTCACAACCACAAAGAATTATTCAAGCATATAACACAACAGCAACTTGGTACTACGACAGTATATAAATAATTACTTATCCTCACCTTAGCCGATTCCTACTCCTGAAAGTCCTCGAAGTGTTCCGGCTCAGGCTCCTCAGGGTACTGTTGGTTATCAATTCCTATATCAAACAATAATTTATGCACACATAAGATGATATGCAAATGCTCGACTATTACAGTAAGCCGTAAAAATAATTACTGGACCAACTCGGTACTTCCCCGGGTTATTCCCATTATCGTCATAATTCACCATTTATTTACAGGTGTCAAAAATACCTTACTGATACCCGGTTATTATTCCGGTACGTATTTACTTACTTTGATAATATCCTTTTCAAATTATTCCATGAGTATGTACTTTCCAAAATTATTTCTATAAAATGATTATCTTTTTCCCACGGTTATTTCCGTAAGGTTATTTTCCAATATATGTATATATTTCTAGAAAGTATAATCTCCTATTATTATTATTATTATTACTATTTTCCAGAATATAATTATGTAATTTTTTCCTAATTTTTGGAATTTATCTGTGTGCATATACTCTTTTTAATTATTAATCACATTTTTTACTGGTCTGGGCCATGAACAGTGAGCCATTCAAGCCCATGTCTAAAGCCCAAATTTCAGCCCATCCATAGGCCCAGGCGCAAGGCCCAGCCAAGGCAGCAGGCCCGTTGCACAGGCCCGCTTAGCCCAGGCCCAGCACCAGCAGACCCAACAATCCCGACCCGCGTCCCACAAATCGGGTCAAACCCTTGCTACTGGGTCGACCCGCGTCCCTTACCACCCATCCGGGTCGTCTCTGTCTCAAGCTCACCTTGAGTAGGAGGCGGCGGCACGGTGGCGGACGTGACACGGCGAGCGTCGACACAGGGCGGCGAGGGGTGTCCGTGTGCAGGCGGCAGCGGTTGCGACTGGTGGTGGTGTCGCGAAGGTGAAGGCGAGCTCGGGTGGATCTGGGCGGCTCTGCTGTCGGGTCCGGCGGCTGCAGCGAGGGAGGAAGAAACCCGTGGAGTGCGCCGGCGACGAACAGCAGCACGATGGTGGAGAGGATGACGCGACGTCGATGGCGGCTCGGTCGCTATGGATGGTGGCCGGGTTGTGTGGTGGCACCACTGGAGGCGGCAGCTCGGTGGTGGAGGCGGCCGGTCGTGGAGAAAAAGAAGATAATGGTGGCGGTGTATGGTGGTGAGGTGGCGGCAGTGGTGTGTTTTGTATTTATTTATTTTTTCTTTTCTTACTCTTCCTTCTTTTCTTTTTTTTTTCCCGGTTTTGGTGAAAAGAAAGACACTGGTTGAGCGTGCAGGGGTAGGAAATGGGTTGCAGGCAGTAAAGTTTTTGCAGAAGGGAAAGGATAGTGATGATGTTGGGTGTGGGTATGTTTTTGCAGGCATAGGTGGAGATAAAACACGCAGTCACGGGCATCACAGTCGAGACTCACATGCGCACAGGAAACAACTCACGAGCTGCACAGATAAGGCATCTTCACTGTGCAGTTATACTGTGCACCGTCTGGACCAGAAAATAACTAAAATACCCCCTTGACTTTATTTCTGGCCCGATAATTTGAGGTTAAGCCTGACTTTTTAGAAGATTCCTGGACCCAAAAAATTCCAACTTTGGTCCGTAAAATCCGCAGAAAAATCCCGAGCGTGGGACAGAGCTCGGTTTCAGAATCCGATGCATAATTTACCCTGAAATAATTATCCAAGATTATTTTTATATGGTAAATTACTGTACAAAGTATTTTTACAGTCTCGGTAAAATACAATTTTTTACCCGGGCTGTTACATAATGTGTAATTTTTTTTTTTTTAAAAAAAACGATGGTAAAGGACTCACGGCCGTGAAATACTTGAAATAGGCAAGATTTGTCCGGTCAATGACGAGGACGGTGGTATTGCCCACTCCATAAATTGACCTTTTGGAATAGATAAATTGCAAATGTTTGATGATAAAATTGATTACCTTATAATAATATCCAGATTCATGTACCAAAAAAAATATCTCCAAATTTGAAATTTTAATTCAGATTTTTCTTTTACTAAAACTAACTAAAAAATATAATCTATTTTGTTTCAAAAATTTTTAAAGAAAGTAATTTTAGACGCTTTAATTACTTATTTTATTTGTAAAAAAATAAGTAATGCCTAACGATTTATTCCCACGGCCGGCGCTAGGTTAGGTGGAATGGGTTCGAGGACCCCATTGGATTTTTTTAAAAAACCACTGTATAACTAAAATAAAAATTAATCCTCGTATATGCAAAAAATTCTTATTGGGGGACTCACCTACCATACTCAGGTGTGCGACCCGGATCGACCCGATTAATCGGGGTAAAGCTCCGGATACCGTTTGGGAAGCCAAAAAATAATAAATAAAAATCAACGTTTATGGGATTTTCTCATGTGTTGATGGCATTGATGAGAAAACAAGGTAATAGATTATTTTGAAAATTTGTTCAAAGCATAGGAAAATTATTATGAATACAAATAATTAGGTTTATCTTACAACTTACAATGAACATGAAGGAATAAGAGTATAATGTTGCATAAGAACAATGAAAGGATAGAAACAGAAAAGATTTCCATGCCTAGTCAAAAGGTTTGCAACAATCTTATTATAGTTCTAACATTAGAAAGGTTATATGTGAAATAAGTTGGCAAAAAATAATACAAAACTGCATGTTCATGCTATGATTAGATTAAAGTTAGCCCATGTAACAGTATATTACTTAACAAACATATATTTTGGGCTACTTGGTCTCCATTTTTGTAACAGCCCGGGTAAAATTTTTGTTCTTTACCGGGACTGTAAAAGTCTTTTTACCGTGATTTACTGTTGAATTAATCTTGGGTAATTAATTCAAGGTAAATCGAGCGTCGTTTTTCAAAACCGAGAGTTTTCCCGCGCTCGTGATTTTTCCGTGGATTTTTCGGACCCAAGTTGGTATTTTTCGGGTTTCTGAATTTCTCGAAAAATAACTAAGGGGGTATCAGTTATTTTCTGGTCCGGACCGGACTCGCTTCAATAATGCAGACAAGCTGCATTATTAAACGCTTCACAGGTGTAACAGTAAATTTCTAGTTATAAAAGAAGAAGAAGAAGAAGGAAGTAGGAGAGGAAGAAAAAGAGAAGAGAAAAAAAGAGAGAAAAAGAGAGAAAAAGAAAAGGAGAGAAAAGGAGAAAAAAAGAAGAAGAAGGAAACCGAAAAAATGGAGAGAAAAAAAAAGAAAGAAGGAAAAAAATGAAAATTGAAAAAAAAGAAAAGAAAAAAAAGGGAACAAAAATTAGAAAAATAGAAGAAAATAAGAAATTCAGAAAAAGGAAAAAAAAGAAAAACCGAAGAGGATGAACAGTGCGTCACCTTCCCCGGTTACTGTGCACCTGGTAGCGATCGGCGCCGACCCGAGCTACTCCGCCGCCGCCATGGCCCTTGCCACGCCGTCCCCGACTGATTCCGCCGCCGGACGCGCAGCGCAGAGCCGTTGACCCGCCGCAGACCCGGCGGATCTTGCTTTCTCCGCGCCTGCTCTGCCGCCTGCCGTCGTCGCGCCTCCTTTCCGCCGCTCTCGCGCCGCACCAAGCCACCTGATGCCGCTGCTGTGCTCGCTCGACCTTCCCTCGAGCTGTCGTCGCGCCACCGCCTCTGTACTCGCTGGTAAGGTCAGGTGACCAGTTGTGCTGTCCGGGTCGCGCCTGGGTCTGGAGTCGGGTTGCGACCAGTTCTGTTTTTAATTAAAAAAACAATTTATATATATATTTATTTATTCGTAATCTGATATATAATTTTGGAAAAAAATATATATTTACTTTAAGAAAATTATTGCCAATTTAATTCTGGTATTTCGAGAAAAATATAAATATATATACTTTGATAAATAATTAAGTAATGTTTTGGAAAAAACTAATGTTATTTGGAAAAATATATACCATGGAAATATTTTCTGGAAATTTAAAAAAATGTTATTTTTCCTGGAAATTATGGTAACTGGTACCTTTTAGGAAAATATGAATTTATGGTATACATGATTTATATTTCTGAAATATATAATTATTTTGACAATGTAATTGTTTGGAAAAGTATTTTATGTTGGAAATATATATGTGTATTTATAAATTCGAATTTATTTTCAGAAAATAATTTTATGTGAATATACTTTCTGGAAATGGAGTTTTCTAAGGATAATATACTTGGAAATTATATTTTGGAAAGTATAATAAATTTTATGGAAAATATATACATATGTTAAAATTTCCAGAAAAATTATGGTAATTATTATTTTGGAAAAGTATATTATTTTCGGTAAAAAATGAAAATAAAGGATATGAACCGGGATGGGTATATTTCGCAGTTTGGGCATCATAGCATACCGATTATGTGCATTTATGTGTATATATTGTCTTGTGGTATAGGTTTGGATATCGGGCTGTTTCCCGAGGAGCCGGCGTCGGACCGGTCATTGTTTCCGGAGTTAAGTAATCGGCCAAGGTGAGGATGGATTTCCTTCTATATGTGCCTATATTACTCGGTTATTGAGTTTGATGTTGCATTTGTTGTGGGTTGCTGTGGTTTGGTTCGGGATGTTTATCCCATGGTCTTGATTGTTATCGGGATGTTTATCCCTTGTTGGTTTAGGATGTTTATCATTGCGTCTTTTTGGTTTAAGAATAATGGGTTAATTAATAATAAATTGTGACAAGGATGTCGATCCTTGGTATTTTGGGTTAGGGATGTCGATCCCTGTGATTTGATTTTGATGTTGATAATATAATTGTCACGTGGTAAGTAGAGGTACGACCGGATGGTTTAAGACTGTTTCGTGGTGGCCTTGACCTGGCTTACTTGATAAGCATGTCTATGCTTGGGATGTCTATCCCGTGATTATTTTTGGGATGTCTATCCCTGGGTTCGTATTTTTGGGATGTCGATCCCTGGGTTCTCTGGATTTGGTCTGGCACCCGGAATGTGTTGATAACCAGGTCTGACTTCTAGCTTATCCGTGACGGGGCCCGGAAAGATAAAACTGGAAAATTGGATTTTATTGGAGTCTTTTCGGTTTTGGACCAGTTTTGGGTCTTTTCCCTGTTTTGACTGTTATGTTTAGACCTTGGATATTTATAGTGTTCATATTGATTGTCTTTTCTTCGTCGGTGAGCACTTCAGACTCACCCCTCACCTGCGGGCTTTCATCCCGTAGGATGAGTTATTTTTGGTACAGGTTGGTGCATTCCAGACAGGCTGCGGCGTTATCCCTTGGACAGGGCTCGGATCCATAGTTTGCATCTATGTAGCATACAGTGCTTAGTGAGTTGTTAAGTCTTCCGCTGTGCATTTTATTGATATTATTGGGCCATTGGGCCGGTTTTGTTATTTATGATGTTTCCTATTTTGGGCTGTTGGGCCCGGGTTTCAGTTGTGTACACTGTATGCTTGGGCTTATTTTGGTTGGGTTGTCACAGTTCCGGCACGTGTTTACTATGTACGGTAAATACGGGTCGGGGCGTTTCATTTTGGTAGCGGAGCGGGCGTTAGGTCTTGTTGGGCAGTCCTTGTGTGTCTGTTGTCCTTATTTGCATAGTTCGCTCCAGTTGTTTATTATTTTATATCATTTAGTTAGTGCATTATGGATCCAGTCAAGGGGCGCCAGCTGTCGCAGAACATACACATAAGAGGTAATGATGCCATAGATAAGCGAAAATACAAATATTATTAATATTGCTAATATTGATATTACAAAGAGAAATATTACATTGATATTTTATATTTTATAAAAAAAGAAAATACATTTATCGCCTTGGAACGACATTGACCCTGAAGCTAGTGGGGTCGTTGTTGATGTTGACTTGGATGCTGTCGCTCCACGAGAACCACATGCCGCCTGCGTTGTTCTGACCTGGAAGCTCGAACCGGTTTGCTTGAGGGAACCGGAGTGGGATGAGATCGTGATCGTCTTGAGGCTGCCACTGGGTCTCCGTCAGAAGAACCATGTTCGGTTTGTATTGGTTCTTCAAGTCCCTCAGAGTACGTGAGAACTCCTGGGAACGCCTTGCGACTCCTCTGCAGTTCCACACCAGTAGTCGGGCCTTGGGCCAAGTTATAGGCAGACGAGATACTCTGGGCATGCTCTGGGCCGTCATCAAGAGCTGATAGTAGGTACCTTGCTCCAGGGTATGGCAAGTGGACTCCAGGTTGAACTCCTGAAGCCTTTCGGAGATGAAGAATATGATGGAGTTTGCCGAGCCGTAGTAGGAGGTCCTCAGAGTGCCGCGGTCCTCTAGGAAGAACACCTCTTCCATGGGAGTGACGAAGAATCTCGAGGAGTAGAGCTCGTCGATGAAGACTAGACGCGGCATTCTGCCAAGCTCGTTCTGTAGTTCTTCAGCACGTTCGTTGACCATGCTGTAGGCCAGACGGTTCCTTCTGCCTAGGTTGGCACCTTCGACGAAGAAAACGGAAGATGGAGAAGGCATCGTGTTTGGACGAGTGGGTATTTTGTTTTTGAGCGTTGTGGTTTTGTTTTTCTAAGCGTTTTGTTTGCTTTTAATGCTTTTGATGATTTACTCAACACCGCTCCGTCTTTTATACTCTTATGGGGAGCGTGTTTACTGTTTTCGATTTTCAAGATTTGCTTTTTGAAAATTTGCCGTTGCTTTCATTTATTGCCTTGTTACCTTACACGTTTTTCGGACTACCATGCCAGAGTTTTTCAGCCTTTTTCCATCTTATGATTTTCTTTCGCTCTGGCTACTTTGTCTTTTCTTTTTATGGTCTTACTATATTTTTCTTGCATCTTTTATCACATGCATCCGTGACTGTTGAGGCTAGACAGATGGGACCACACCTTGAGTAGAGCGCATGTGCGACAAGCTTACGCCTGTTCAGACATCGTGGAGAGATACGAGACCTGATAGACGTTTTTGGCTCATGCGGAATTTGTGAACAAGTGGGTACGCTCCTTTCGAGGGACATAGGACGTGCTCGTGATCGTCACCGTGCGAGTTAAAGGATGTCTTTTCCACGAGGGAAACGGACGTCACCGTTAGTCGCACGTGACACGTTTCTTGGGTTCGAGGATGTTTACGTCCGATACGAGCGCCGAGCACGAAACATGTTTTGTTTTAATTCCTTTTTGTGTGATTTTGTTAAACGAGTTTTATTTTTGATTTCTTTATATTTGATTTTATATTCTTATTATTGATTTTTGTTCTGCTTTGAGAGTTTTCACAATTTAACAAGAGTTTTTGATTTAAAAAGAAAGCTTATTTTATTTATTTCATAATGGTTTTACAACAGGAGAAGAAGTACTCTAAGGAGTTACTTGCTTCTCTAGATCTTTTACAAGTTTTTGGACAGTTTTCATGTATGGGAAGAGTTCCGCGCACGCCAGTTCGATCTGCAACACCGCCGAGCTGATCTTCTTCAGAGAGACGTTCAGCTACGTCAGTGTCTGCTGCGGAGTGCTGCTCTCAGCTATCGCCTTGCCCTTTCGATCCTCAGCTTCTTTGGGGGCACGCTTCTTCCGGCGTCTTCGAGAGACCACCATGTGTTCTTTCAGGCCGACTATGTTCGTCTTGAAGCGCTTCTTCGGAGGTTCTTCATCGGAGCTTGTCGGGAAAGCAGTGCCGCCGATGTAGCTATTGTTCTCGGAGTCTGAGGTTGTTCGAGATCGGAGTGGAGAGTCCATGGCTGAGAGTGAGTGTCTCAGTTATGAGGTTTAGTATTTATAAGAGGACGAGATGTCGCTTAAGGGTATAAGCGGTATCTCATGTTGAGTTGGACACCTGGCAGAGTGTGCCAGAAGATTATCGTGGTAGGACCCACAGATAAGACGGAATTTCGGGGACGAAATTCTTTTTAAGGTGGGTAGACTGTAACAGCCCGGGTAAAATTTTTGATTTTTACCGGGATTGTAAAAGTCTTTTTACCGTGATTTACTGTTGAATTAATCTTGGGTCATTAATTCAAGGTAAATCGAGCTTCGTTTTTCGAAACCGAGAGTTTTTCCGGGCTCGTGATTTTTCCATGGATTTTTCGGACCCAAGTTGGTATTTTTCGGGTTTCGGAATTTCTCGGAAAATAACTAAGGGGGTATCAGTTATTTTCTGGTCCGGACTGGACTCGCTTCAATAATGCAGACAAGCTGCATTATTAAACGCTTCACAGGTGTAACAGTAAATTTCTAGTTATAAAAGAAGAAGAAGAAGAAGGAAGCAGGAGAGGAAGAAAAAGAGAAGAGAAAAAAAGAGAGAAAAAAGAAAAAGAGAGAAAAGGAGAGAAAAAGAAAAAGAGAGAAAAGGAGACAAAAAAAAGAAGGAAACCGGAAAAATGGAGAGAAAAAAAAAGAAGGAAAAAAAAAGAAAAGAAAAAAAGGGAACAAAAATTAGAAAAATAGAAGAAAATAAGAAATTCAAAAAAAGGAAAAAAAAGAAAAACCGAAGAGGATGAACAGTGCGTCACCTTCCCCGGTTACTGTGCACCTGGTAGCGATCGGCGCCGACCCGAGCTACACCGCCGCCACCATGGCCCTCGCCACGCCGTCGCCGACTGAACCCCGCCTCCCCCGACTGATTCCGCCGCCGGACGCGCAGCGCAGAGCCGTTGACCCGCCGCAGACCCGGCGGATCTTGCTTCCTCCGCGCCTGCTCTGCCGCCTGCCGTCGCCGCGCCTCCTTTCCGCCGCTCTCGCGCCGCACCAAGCCACCTGATGCCGCTGCTGTGCTCGCTAGACCTTCCCTCGAGCTGTCGTCGCGCCGCCGCCTCTGTACCCGCTGGTAAGGTCAGGTGACCCGTTGTGCTGTCCGGGTCTGGGTCTGGATCCGGGTTGCGACCAGTTCTGTTTTTAATTAAAAAAAACAATTTATATATATATATATTTATTCATAATCTGATATATAATTTTGGAAAAAAATATATATTTACTTTAAGAAAATTATTGCCAATTTAATTCTGGTATTTTGAGAAAAATATAAATATATATACTTTGATAAATAATTAAGTAATGTTTTGGGAAAAACTAATGTTATTTGGAAAAATATATACCATGGAAATATTTTTTGGAAATTTATAAAAATGTTATTTTTCCTGGAAATTTTGGTAACTGGTACCTTTTAGGAAAATATGAATTTATGGTATACATGATTTATATTTCTGAAATATATAATTATTTTGATAATGTAATTGTTTGGAAAAGTATTTTATGTTGGAAATATATATGGGTATTTATAAATTCGAATTTATTTTCAGAAAATAAGTTTATGTGAATATACTTTCTGGAAATGGAGTTTTCTAAGAATAATAATACTTGGAAATTATATTTTGGAAAGTATAATAAATTTTATGGAAATATTATGGAAAATATATACATATGTTAAAATTTCCAAAAAAATTATGGTAATTATTATTTTGGAAAATTATATTATTTTATGAAAATGTTTTGATTTAATAGTTTTGGAAATATATTTTTGTAACCTTATATGCTTATGATATATTTTCGGTAAAAGATGAAAATAAAGGATATGAACCGGGATGGATATATTTCGCAGTTTGGGCATCATAGCATACCGATTATGTGCATTTATGTGTATATATTGTCTTGTGGTATAGGTTTGGATATCAGGCTGTTTTCCGAGGAGCCGGCGTCGGACCGGTCATTGTTTCCGGAGTTGAGTAATCGACCAAGGTGAGGATGGATTTCCTTCTATATGTGCCTATATTACTCGGTTATTGAGTTTGATGTTGCATTTGCTGTGGGTTGCTGTGGTTTGGTTCGGGATGTTTATCCCATGGTCTTGATTGTTGTCGGGATGTTTATCCCAAGTTGGTTTAGGATGTTTATCCTTGCGTCTTTTTGGTTTAAGAATAATGGGTTAATTAATAATAAATTGTGACAAGGATGTCGATCCTTGGTATTTTGGGTTAGGAATGTCGATCCCTGTGATTTGATTTTGATGTTGATAATATAATTGTCACGTGGTAAGTAGAGGTACGACCGGATGGTTTAAGACTGTTTCGTGGTGGCCTTGACCTGGGTTACTTGATAAGCATGTCTATGCTTGGGATGTCTATCCCGTGATTATTTTTGGGATGTCTATCCCTGGGTTCGTATTTTTGGGATGTCGATCCCTGGGTTCTCTGGATTTGGTCTGGCACCCGGAATGTGTTGATAACCAGGTCTGACTTCTAGCTTATCCGTGACGGGGCCTGGAAAGATAAAACTGGAAAATTGGATTTTATTGGAGTCTTTTCGGTTTTGGACCGGTTTTGGGTCTTTTCCCTGTTTTGGCTGTTATGTTTAGACCTTGAATATGTATAGTGTTCATATTGATTGTCTTTCCTTCGTCGGTGAGCACTTCGGACTCACCCCTCACCTGCGGGCTTTCATCCCGTAGGATGAGTTACTTTTGGTACAGGTTGGTGCATTCCAGACAGGCTGCGGCGTTATCCCTTGGACAGGGCTCGGATCCATAGTTTGCATCTATGTCGCATACAGTGTTTAGTGAGTTGTTAAGTCTTCCGCTGTGCATTTTATTGATATTATTGGGCCATTGGGCCGGTTTTGTTATTTATGATGTTTCCTGTTTTGGCTTGTTGGGCCCGGGTTTCAGTTGTGTACACTGTATGCTTGGGCTTATTTTGGTTGGGTTGTCACAGTTCCGGCACGTGTTTACTGTGTACGGTAAATACGGGTCGGGCGTTTCAATTTTTCTCCACATTGTAACTTGATTAATACACATAATCTTTTTTAAAAAAATCCAACGGTTAGCATTGATGTAAACAGCTGATGAATCCATTTTTAAGATTATTATTAAGATCTGACCTTGAGTAGTTTCTTTCTTTTCTCCTTTCACCGTAAGGATTTAATTTCTATAAGACGAGTTCAAATAGAAAGATCCAATCTACCGATTCTTTACCTTTCTGTTTTTTCTTTATACACAGCCGAGATATCTTAAGACATCAATGGACTCAAACAAATTGGAATTGAAACAAAACAAGAACTAGACCTTTAGCCTATAATGTGTTGCATTTACATGGGATTGAAAGGCATATTAATTCAATAAGCGTATTAGGATCTCAATAATCCAAAGCAATTAACCAAAAAAAATGAAAGCAAAAGGTCATTAATTGTAGAATAATAAATATACACTAATTAAGCATAAATGGCGGCAGGCGTTAGCTATCATATTACTCCGTGTTAAGCTAGGAAGCAACTTAATTAATTCCCACAAACCTACCTCAGCACATATTATTAAGAGGCCATTGTAGTAGACTAATAATTACCTGTGAACTAGTGAGATTCCTAACAACAAAAGAAAATAATAATTTCCTCTCACTTTGAATGGAAAAGCTGTTGTTCTATCCCATCTATTTGTCACTATCCATCCTTCACCTTCCAAGTGGCGCTTCACAAATCAGCAACTCAGGTATTAGACTTTGTGATCCACTCAGTTCATTGAATTTCCCCTCTAGTCTCCCTATTTCCATCAGCAGAACATTAGACAAACTAAGGCAACATGCATTCTAAGTATAGTTATTCCAAAACCATTAAAAAAAGAACATGATGCTTTAATTTCTATCCATGAACCATGCATAAAATCTGTCCAAACCTTGCATATATTTGCACCATTAACATTCTTAATTTCAAGTCTATATATAGACATCCTCTTCTCTAAAACTTCTACAAACTTATATGATAGAACATATTCATCAATCCCCCAAAAATGGCAAAGAGTTTAGCAAGGTCTCCTCCAAGCTTCATATGGTGGACTCGAAACGAAATGTTTGAGCAAAGTAGTGATCATCCTTCACCAAGAAGATCATCTCTAGTTGGCAGTGAACCCATCTCAAGAAGTGATAGTGGGATAACATTGCCAACTCAAGGCACCGCCACGCCCACATCTCCATTGACAGAAGACTATAGTGAACACACATCCATGGGAAAAGAGAGTGTAATTACATCTAATCCGGATACACTTGCATTCTTACGCGGAGCGGCATCCCCAGATATTCGACACAGGATAGAGAATGCATCGCCGGAGACGGCCAGGCAAGTAGCACTGAGGATGTATGAGAGCATGAAGAGGCATGGATTGAGGGGAGAAGCTGGCAGGGTTATGGATAAGGAGGATGATAGTGAGATTCGTGAGGTAAAAGAGGGAGTTGATGAGGATAGAAGAAGTGAGGAGCTTATGGGAATGGAGTATCTGTTGAGAGATGGCTTTGTTAGTTATCTACGTGATATGGCAAAGATTACACCGCCTATTCCCCAACAGGTAATTACTTGTAGCTCAAGGTAGCTTTAATAACACAAAGCTATTTCTTATTTCCATAATGATCGATGGCCTCCTATAACTCGTAATATATTCAAAGCAATCTAGATTTACAAAGCGTAGTGGGCAGTGATTATCAAGGAAATATATATACCAGCTAATCTCTCCAATGTCCAGAAAAAATGAAGTTCTAAAACATATTGAATATGGTTATATTTTCAGAAATGATGAATAATCTTGTTGTTAATTAGTTGTAATACTTTGTTCTCGTTACGGTATATAGGAGCAAAGAGCATAATATTTTTTTTTGCCTATTTCAACGTAGAATGAGGAATCATTGTTTTGACAGAGGAAGATCATTCACTTCTGTCTCTTGTTACGATGTGATGGTTTTTCTCACCAAAATTTTGTCTCCATAAATTAATAGAGAATGATTGTATGAGGTTGATCCTTGTTATTATATTGAAATCTATTTTTCTAGCAAAAAAATTGACATTCTCGTAAGCATCATATGTATGCACTCGGCCTTCAGCTTTAACAGTACTAACTCACAACCTCAACATAAAGTTTCGGTAATTTTACAATTTCGCTACAACACCAGCAGTTCTAGCTAATTATCCACCCTTCCCAAAGAAAACAAAGGAAAACAAAATTGATACCCAGATGCTTTCATACTTTCATGGCATTAACTGAAGTTTTGGTGTAGGTTGTTCGGTTTTCCAACATCAAATACTCCAGGAAGTTAGAGATTTCCGGCAATGAATATGAAACATTTGGAAATAAGCTTGTTGGATGCTTAGTCGGGCCCTTTAAGTCTCTTCTCCAAAGGAAAAACTCAACTTGGTCGCAGGTTTTGAAGGGAGTGGATGGCTATATTATGCCTGGATCAATGACACTCTTACTTGGTCCACCTGGTAAGAACACAAATTCAAATACTGTTTAAGTACACAACCAGGGACTATATATTTCAGTTGAAAAACAGGATTTTAATAGTGATGGGAATATATCTCCTAAATGTGTTATGCGTTTTTGACACCTCAATGTGCAAACTCAAAAGGAGATATTTTTGTTTACTGAATATAGGCTATGGAAACAGAATATATAGAAATGTAAGAACATCATCAACAGTTTGAGTCTCATGATTGCCAAAATAGAACTTTATTAGTATTTTATGATGCTTATGCAATTGGATTTCTCCAATGAAACCGTACAGGGAGTGGAAAGAGCTCTCTTCTGGAAATTTTAGCAGGGAGAACAAAAATGACCAAGAACACAATCTTTGATGGAATGGTCAAGTACAACAACAAAAATGCGACTGAGATTCAACTTAGCAGACTCATTGCATATATTAGTGGCCAACTGAACAGGTGAGTACTCTCTAACCGGCAACAAAGTCCAAAAATGTAATATCACTTGATACAATAATCTGGCTAACAATCAAGGCGTCTTTATCTGACAAAACGAAAAAAGAAACCAAAAAATGGAAGCTTATGCAACTGAAATAATTCCACAAGATCACCAGTTTCATGAAATTTACGAAAAATACTTGAATTGCAGACACATCCCATTTCTTACTGTTCGAGAAACACTCGAGTTTGCGAGGGATTGCACACAGGGCCTTCAGCCAGAGAGCTTTACTCCTCAAATGAGAAAATTCTTTGCACATGCACTTGTGGAGGGACAAGATCCTTTTCTAGAATATGTTTTAGAAATTTTAGGCTTGAAGGAGATACAGCAAAAACTTGCTGGGGATGAGATCTCCGACACTGACCGCCAAAAGCTCACGACAGCTGAATTAGCTCTTGGCACATATTCTGTCATGCTGTACGATCAACCATTTTCTGGCTCTGATCTAGCAGCCACATATAGCCTGGTGGATACCATAAGAACCATTAGCAGGATCCAGCAATCTTCCGCAGTCATGTCTCTGACCCAACTTTCACAAGAAGTGTTTGATCTTTTTGATAGGATAATATTACTTTCTGATGGATATGTTTTGTTCCAAGGTCCTCGCCAAGATGCCATCCCTTACTTTGCCAAGCTTGGGTAAGCATGCTTGGGGAAAGCAGTACTTGAAACCAATGTTAGTGGTTAGTTATATACAGAAATGATGCTCATCATACCTTAAATATGGCCCTGAAAGCCAGTATCAATCTATTCTTAGGTATATGAAGCCTACAAATGTTGAAACCAATGAGTTTCTGGAGGATATTGCAGCTGGACACGGATTCCAGTACATGGAACCAGGAGCAACAAGCTGGACCTTGGATGAGCTTGTGGAATGCTATAAGTTCTCCGATCACTACAAGGATATAAGAAGAATTGTTGAAAGAGCAGAGGTGAAGCAGACCTACTGGGTGGAAAGTGAACCTGGGCTTGGATTATCCCTAAAACAACCAGCACAACACCACTACTCAGCTGACGCCCAGCAGAGACAAGAAACTGGTAACCACATCATTCTATGTTAAATCAGGAACTATTAACCAGTAGCAGGAACAAGCAGAATTTATGAATTTCTTTGTGCAGAATTGGTAGTGGCCAAGCTCTCCAGTAACATAGGACACTCAGGGGGAATAGAGAGTACAGGAAGAGTACAGGTAGGTGACGTGGTCACAGCAATATCCATGCACAAAGAAGAAACACAATACCTTTCTATTGGGCCCCAAAACTCCCAGCATGAGCGTGTGTCATATGCATACTCTATGTTGAAGAATGCACCATATCATGTTCGTCTCCAAGTCGAGCATTTTGAAGATGAGGCAAGTAGAGAACACACTAAAAGATGCATAAATGGAAGATGATAATACTCCAGTATAACTTCTTTTTTTTTTTTTTTTTTTTTGACAAGCACAAGATTTCTAAAAATGATGTATGAGGATGTTATGTTACATAGGAAGAAGAGAATCAAGTGCAATGGGAGCAGTTCCAAAGGCCTTTTGTTCAAAGATGGTGGAAATCAATGATGACCCTTATGAAGAGACAAATCAAGGTCACCAAAAGGCTTCACACCATAATCAAGCTAAGGCTCTTCCAGGTTATTACTCTTGCATGCTCCTGCTCTGCATATGGCAAGAATTAGTGGAACACATGAATGTTTTGTTGTCTTCAAAGATTTTAAGAGACATACGACAAAAAGATGTTAAAAGTTGAAAAAGGAATAAATCAAAGCATGTTAAGAATCTCAGAAACTAATTCATTTCTCTACTTTACAGGCAATTGTGCTAGGCATGTTTGCAGGAACACTGTTCTACAAACTAGGAGGTCAATACAACCAGCAAAAAATGAACTCAATCAGAGCTCTAGGGTTTGTATCCACCATGAGCATAATGCTCATTAATCTGGTGCAACTACCTCTTTACATGCTCCAAAGGCCAATCTTTTATAAGCACAAGACACAGAGATTCTTTAGAGTTTCTTCATACATAGTTTCTCATTGCATAGTCAATCTCCCACAGACTCTAATGGAGGTATTCTTCTCAACTTTGTTTCTGTACAGAAAAGCATAACTATCATGAAATTCAAATGCATCTTAACATTTTCAGGCACTGGCATACACTCTCTCTGTTTATTTCAAAGCCGGGCTATCACTAGCAGGAAGTGGGGTGCCATTCTTTGCATACATGATTCTATTATACTTAGTTGCCTATTTTGGTTCATCGCTCTTCTTTCTGCTAAGTTCCATCTCATCGATTCCTGAAGTTGGAAATGCTTTAGCAGGTACTCTTCATTTTTCACAACCAAACTCTTTAAGTATTCACTGATATCCCAAATCTGGGATACCCCAGAAAGTTGCTATATTATATCTCAATTAACCACAAATAAAACCTAAGATCATTAATTAATTAGCCATTCATCTGATATTCCATTTCTGTAAATCAACTATCACTGCCTGATGGGATTTTCGTCCCAAGTCAAGCATATGATTGAAGAATAAAAGAAAGAACTGATATCCTGCTCCTACAACCGCTTGTCTTGCCTCATTGCTTCGATGCTGCAGGAACAAGATCACATCCTGTATACTCCTCCATACTTCTGTCATCCACTCCCCGAATAGTTAAGGTCATGCAAGCCTTTTATCTATTTTGAAGCAGTCAAAATTTATTTCAGTGCATTACTGGAGCCTAGGAAAGTATACAAATGGAATTTATGCCTTCCCATGTACAATCAGCATCAATTTCCATTCTAACATAACAAGTGAAATAGAATAAAAATCCCAGAGAATTCACCAGTTATGCCATTATCCAAGATTATCAAAGTCAGTATTGCTTCTGGGGTTCTAGTTTAACTAATTTGCACATCACGTGGTGTCATCAGTGATGACAATGTTCTCACATTTTCCTTCTACTTCACTCTTGCAGGTCTAATTGTGTCAATCTTCCTGCTCTTTAGTGGATTTGTGATCTACCCATCGAATATCCCCACCTATTGGAAATGGCTCATTTATCTGAACCCAATTTACTGGGCCAATGTCTCGTTTTGCATGTTCCAATTTGATACACGCTATACAGATCCATGTTCCAATTACCTTGACCAACTCCCATTTTGTAACCAATTCCCTATAATGACAGTTGGAAAAGCATATCTGGCCTTTTACCAGCTTTCTGAACACTCTGAAAGACCATGGCTACCTTATGTAATTCTTCTGGGATGGATTCTACTAGCTAATTTCTTGGCATTGCTAGGACTGAAGCATATAGAGTTCTCAGGAACAAACCAGTCATTGCCCCATCTCCAAAGGTCTCAAGAAGTAAACAAATATGAGCAGGTGGTCAAGGGATCACCTTTACAAAGCAGTTTCAGTGAGAATCCTGACAGTTTTGGTGATTCTATGCATCCCCTGCAAACAAATTCAGTCATGGGATATCCAAAAAGTAATGACCATGCTGGAGCTGACCTATGGATGGAGGAATTCCGCATTAATCTGGAGAGGAATGGGATGGGTATTCCTATTCAGCCAGTAACTCTCCTATTTGAGTGCCTGTCTTTCACAAGGTTAGCTTTCTGAATCCAACATTCTTTCTTCTCTGACCTCTAAACCCTGCGATCCAAAACTGTCTCATTTTTTGGGGAGAATATAAGAGCTTTAAATATCTAGTAAACAATTCCAGCTATGACTACTTAATATGAGGTAAGTTTAAGGTGACTAGATCACTATTGCATTGACATTATTCTATCCATGTAGCAGGTTCAATGAGGTAACTAAAGAAAGCACAATAATATTCACCAACATCACAGGCTACGTCAAGCCACAGCTCATGTTAGCCATATTGGGTGGTACAAGAACTAGCAAGGGAACACTCCTTAAATGCCTTGCAGGCCGGATACCTTTTGATGGAAACCTCAGTGGCAACCTACAGGCAAATGGCATCAGAGCAGGAGCCACATTTTCCCGACTAATAGGTTATGTTGAGAAGCTTGATGCCCATCAACCTTTCCTATCTGTACGTGAATCACTACAATTCAGTGCTGCACTACGTCTTGGACAAGACATTAGCTCCAGAAGCCGTAACATCCATGTTGAGTCAATCCTTCACCAACTCAATTTACTTCCCTATGCCAACCAACTTGTTGGTGCACTCCGTGGTGCCGCTGGGAAGGCATTCGAAATAGCCAAAAGGATAACAATTGCTGTTGAGTTAGCAGCAAATCCAAGTGTTCTCCTTCTCGAAGAGCCAACAACTGGTCTTGATGCAACAGGAACTTCTGCTATCCGAAGTGTTCTTACCCAAATTTCAAATTCAGGTCGAGTCACTATTGCAACTCTTACACATCCCAATGCACGAATGCTATCCTCCTTTGATCTGGCTCTCATTCTGACAAAAGATGGTCGACAAGCTTATTTTGGTCCAGTAGGATATAGCTGCAATAAGTTGATAGGTTATTTCACATCAATCCGAAAAGCCCCTAGTTACTCTACCAGAGCAAGTCCTATTAGCTTTGTCATGGGAACTCTTGGCCTAGGCATCAAGAAGGAGCAAGGTCCTCCACTCAACTATGCAGAGATTTATCAGGCTAGTGCTTTGCAAGATATCAACAAAGGTGAAATTTTAAATATCAAGAAATTGATTAAGGACAGAACATTGCACTACCAACATTCTGCATATCCAGTGCCATATTCAAGGCAAGCTATATGGGTTTTAGTCAGAACACAAAGATTCTTGTGGAGAAATGTGCAGTACACATATGGTAGACTTACAGGCTGCATAATGGTTGGTCTCTTGATGGGCACATTGTACTTTCAAATTGAATACGAGGACATATATGGTGCAACTTCCCGTACACTATACATATACATGCAAGCTATACTCATTGGAGTGATCTCAGCCAACAATGTTATTCCCCAGATTGGAACAGACAGATTAGTTTACTTTCGAGAGAGAAGAACTAGAATGTATCTTCCAATATTTTACCCATTATCATGGGCAGTGGGTGAGATTCCATATATTTTCACAGCTTCGCTTGCAGTGGTGGCTATCGGGAATGGTTTAGCAGGAATTGCAACAGGATCCCTTGGGGAGTTCCTGGTGTATTGGCTAGTTCTCTCCCTGTTTACTGTGTGCGTGACATATTTTGGGATGATGATCACATTCCTGGCACCAGTACCTACACTAGCTGCATTTGCTGTGTCAATAGTGACATCCATGTGGGTGTCAGCTTCAGGTGTCGTTGTTGTTCTATCTGACATCAGGTTCTACCAATGGATATATTGGAGCAACCCATTCCAGTTTGCTATGAATGTTATGACCTCCATCAGCTTTTACTGTGATACAAAATCCTGTTTATCAGATTGCAGTTGTCCAAAGTTTCCAGATGGCTCTTACGTGTGGGACAGAATATCATCATCGAGAAGCCTGAATCATGAGAGGATGGATATAGACATACTGGTATTATGTGCTATGTGCGTGCTGTTTGCAATGCTAGCCTTCCTCTTCTTTGTTGTGCTGAAGCACAACTGGCCCCAGCAATTATAGATGGATTCAAGTATCAGATAGAACTATCACGAAAAGAATGGAGCAGGTTACGAAGAGGCAGTATCAATGCAAGGAGGTCAAAGCCAGATTTGGAACCGTCACTGAACTCTTTCTTGTGAAACTCCAGCAAGATAGATATGAATATTGCTAATACTGGTACTATTCTTTGTCAATAGGTTGAAAATGATGATGTGCTCATGAATTGTAGGATCATTGCACTTGCTCACCACCAGCATCATTCCCCTAATACATCCGAGAGTGTGATCCCCTAACAGGCTAAAAGCAACCAATGGATGCCAAAGTGTCCAAGAGAAAGTATAGCTTAAAAGGCTTTGTAGCAATCAAAAAGAACTGGACACCTTGAAGCTATAAAACTCAAAGATGTTCAGCATTTTTTTCTAATGGAAAGCAATTGGCACAGACACTATTACACCAAGAAATGGAAATGCAAACAAGGACTAACTCAAACAATATTACATCATGAAATGGTAGCGCAAACACTATTACGAGGACTAATGCAAACACTATCGAACTTCCATTTTAATGTGAGATCAACAAAAGTACAGTACATGATCTGCAGATGAAGGAACAGACCTATCCCCAACCCACAAAGGGAAGTGGTGGGTATCCACCCTCTGGAGGAGGCATTAGGGATGGAGGCAGGTTACCCAAGGGCATTCCCATGTTATTTCTCACAACCTCACCTGTAAATCACATCAAGAACAAATATTCAAGGTAGCAAAATTGATATTAAACGAAAAGTTTCAGAAGAAAGAATACACACATCAAAACCCACGACTCAGAGAGAATAAACAGACCACACTAGAAAATCCCTTCATCGTATAGATATCCAAGTCAAAATCAAATTGCAGAAATAATGATTATTTCAAGAAAAGAAGCAATGTTTAGCGGTTTACCTGCTAAAGGATTCCCCAGAACAATTGGTGAGGGAACATTATTACCCGCGAAACTCGTAGCTGTCACAACATCAAGAATTCACATCAGAGACCAAATAATTAGAACAGAAACAAAATGGTCACAACAAACGGAGGAGAGGATTACTACCTTGAGGAGTTGCTGTGGCGTGCAAGTACTTGCAAGAATCACCATAAGGACAAAAACCCTTCAACAGAAAAAGCAACACATACATATTCATTCATTACAAAAAAAAGTCAAGGAGTGTACAAGAGTGGTAGTAGACAAGGGGAGGCAGGAGGGTAGGTACCGTTTGAACAAAGCGATTGCAGAGACCCTTTGTGGAGGATGGAGAAGGAGAGGTGGTGTGTAAGGAGTGTAAGGAGGAGTTATTAATATTACTGTACCAGAGGGATTTGGCGCGGAGATGAGAAGAGCTTTGGAGGTGGCGGGTACGGGCAAGTGCGGTGTCTTGAAACTCTTTGTCGCAGTAGTCGCAGTAGTACTTCCCCAACGGCATGTCTCTCTGTTTTGTCTTTCTTTCCTTCCTCTTGGTTCTGTGATATATGAACCTTTTAATATACTAAGAACGAAAACCCATCCTTGATAGAGTGAAATTTACCCATTGGATCACTATCAAGAGAACCCAGGCCCAGAGACGGAATTCAAGCCCAATCTGCTCCGAAAACCCACCTACAAGACATTCCTCTATAAATACCCTAAGGCCCATTTATTCGGCATGCTGTAATTTAGAAATACTTAGGCCCGGCACTCTTCCCACTTTCTTTTCTCTCTGTAATCACGACCACACAATATCAATAACTATGGGCCCAGATTTTTTAGGTTTCGTCAATTCTGTCCAATCCAACTCAATAAATCAATTTCAATTCGTTCTAGACGAACCCTAAGAAAATCTGACGGAAGTGTTAAAATCAAACAAATACAAAATTCAGCTGGTTAAATGGGGAGATTTTTATATTTCATGTGGCGATTTCATTTTCATCAAGAGTTTGGGTGCTAAATGTGATTAGCCCAGCTCATTATTGCAGTACAGGAAGGAAGGCTTACTCACTTTAGCATTGGGCTCTTTCAAATGGTATATATATAGCTTCAAGTAATGTGTGTTTTCAGTTCAAGTAAACCCCATCTCCAGAGTCAAAAGTAAGTAGCTAATATAGCTACCCTCTATGAACTAGCATCAAGAAAAAGACCCCTATACAGTGAAACCGACCATCCATTGTAAGTAACATATACAATTATGCGAAAGGCAGCACATGCTCTTACTGCTGAAAGAAGGAAAAAGCTTTCTATAACTCTTTCTTATGTTTGGCTAATTGAAGCTCATCTAATAAATGGCCTGTTCCGCGTTGAGGTTAATTTGCACAATGCTTTTGGTGCCTGAACTGTCTCTGTGTATATGTATTTTTCCCGTAGGCATAGCCTTTTACTATATATTCCAAGGATTGGTTGGTTTCTTTCATCAACGGCTCTCTCTCTATTAATTTGTTAGTGGTAAGTAAGTTTGCGCGCAGGCAAGATCAGGACACAAAGAGATATGGATCATCAAGGGGTTGTAGCAATGGTTGTGGCGGGTTCTTGTGTTTTTGGTTTCTTGGTGATCTTGATGGTCATAATAATATGTTGTTGTCGTCTTGGTAAGAGCAAGAATGAGTCTGCTAAAAAAGGCAATATCTCTAGGGCTGCTCGTTCTTCAGGCATCGGTCATGGCACTGCAAATTCAGCTGCGTCGGGCGGGGGTTGGGTGGGAGGATATAGTATACTTGTGGAGCAGCCCATGATGGCGGTGGATACAGCGTTGCATGTGGTGGTGATGGCGGTGGCGGGTGCGGGTGTGGTTGTGGTGATGGTGGCGGTGCCGGATGTGGTGGTGGTGGTGGGGGATGCAGTTGTGGCTGAGCTTCTTGCCATTGTATGCTCCTATCTTCTAATTCTTCCTTCTATTTTTCTTTCTAAGACGATATATATATGGTGGCATCTTTATTTTAACATAATATTTATAAATGCCTTTTAAGTCTTCCAATTATCTTTATAGACAAATTAAGGAAAAAAATATGCAGAGGGGAAGGGTAGGGTAAGGATAGGTATTATATAGAAGAGGAAGGGAATGATTTGTAATTTGTGTATGGTGGCTTTTTTAGGTTTAATTTATTGTTCAAATTAACTTGATGAGAAGGATTGTTTATGAATTAGATATATAACAGTACCTTTGAATATTTCTATATCTTAGCCTGAATTTTTCATCCTTGATGTATTCTTTTTTGGTTAGAAACTTGGAAATATGGTATGTAGAGGCAGTTGGAGAAGGTGTTGATGGATGATAGTGAAGCATTATGATTTGTAACAGACAATATAGAAAATTAAAAAAAAAAAAGAAAAAAGAAACAGATGCAGCAATGAAGCGGATGAACAAGAGATAGATGCCATTTTCGGACAATAAAATCCAGAGGGACCGTTTATCATAAGAAATTGGTCCACAACACAACGCACCTAAAGACTGAGAGCCAAAGTATTTTCTCTATTTCGTTTTTGGGGATGGAGATTAAAACTTGATTAGTTTGTTTTTTACAAAGTTGAAAAAATGAATCAATTGGATCATGCGACGACCATCCAGATTTCCCAATGGGCTCAATCTTCATAATATCTTCATATTCAGAAAGAACCACTATATGCAGGGGCGGATATAGGGGGGAGGAAGCAGGGGCCCAGGCCCCCCTCAACTCCAAATTTATATATATACGGTAAGAAAATTAAACAAAAAAAATGGTGGTTTAGTGGTTAGTAGTGTCTCAGTTCGTACAGTCAGCCCGGGTTCGAGCCAAAACTTTCACATTTTTTTACAATTTTGTTTGCATTTCTCCTAGTTTGTATAAATTTTGCGCCCCCCCCCCCTAATTTGGCCCCCCTAATAGAAAATCCTGGATCCGCCCTTAACTATTAAACCCTTTCACTGATGATGGAAGAATCTACTTTGTTTATTTCTCCCTCCTCAACCGCTATCTAATTTAAGAAACACTAATGGTCTTAATTAATCCAAATTGAGGCATAAAAGGATTAAAATTTTTTAATTCTTGGCCCTTAAAGTTATAAGCTATCACTAAAGTTTGATTTCAGATTATTGTCATCCCTAAATCCATCATATTGGACCTATTTTGGTTTATTTCACCAGAATCCTAGGGCTGCAAATGAGCCGAGCCGTTCGCAAACGGCTCGAGGCTCAGTTCGATAATAGCTCGTTCGATCCTAGCTCGTTAAGAAAATGAGTCGAGCCTGAACTTGTTTGTAAAAAGCTCAAAACTAAATGAGTTGAGCCCAAGCTTACAGAAACTCGACTCGTTAGCTCGTGAGCTTAGCTCATTTAGGCTCTCATTTAAAGACTCGTGAGCTCGTTTTGCTTAGGCTTATTAAATAGCTTGTGAGAGTAGCATCAAATAAAATAGCTTGTGAGAGATTCATAAATCATGTTTTTTTAAAGAAAAACATTAAGCTTAGATTGAAGTTTAGATGATAAAGTAACTTAACTAGGTCATAATTAACAAATTAAGATTATTACTTTATTCAATTTTATTTCAATTTTATTTCTAAAATTTATCATCTTTTAAAAAAAATTATTATTCTTTCATTAATAAAATACTTCTAATTTTATATGATATAATAATCAATATGATTGATTAATTAAATTATTAATTAAAAAATATATATTTTTTTACAACCTTGACTTATAATTATTGGCTCGTTTATAGCTCAATAAGGCTCACTAAACGAGTGATGCACACGAAATATGCATAGTTTTAGGCATGATTTTAGGCATGATATGTGCTCATTCTTTCATGATTATATGCCTCCTATGCATAATTCTGTCATATTTCCTGTATTCCTACCCTTTACTGCATGATTAGTGATTTCAGGTGCATTTCAATCAATTTAGGAAGATTTCATTGAAGAATTTGAAGAAACAGCCTCTGCCACAGCATGAGCTTGTTGCAGAACCCTTGAGGCTGTCCCTGAGGCTGTTGACCACTGCAGTTTTACTTGGAGACCGCAAATCATCTTCAAATCATAAGATCCCCACTGAAACTCACAATCCTCACCTCTATCTAAAGAGAACTTATGACGTTTCATCATCTACAGAAGAGGCTGAAATCAACTAGGGGAGAAATCAAAAGAGAAGCTGCAATTAGATCTGTCACAGCATCAACCGGTGCATCCACAGCATCATGTTGTGCGTCCTGCAAAACCTAGAAACTATAGGAAGAATATAAAATTGCACCACTTGCACCACATGCTCCACTAACATAAACAAGCATTCTCCTGACATTCCCAGAGCACTTTCCAGGGAAAAAGGAATAGGCACATGCCACTTAGAGGGAATCTACCTTAAAGAACAATTATCCTCTACAAAAGGTGCCTTGGAACTCACAATCTACCAATCAACTTGGTACCCATCACGCCTATCCTGACATACACGCTGGAGAACTGACGAGCCAACTTGCCCAAACACCCATGCTCTCCAGCAAGTTGGGAGGTGTAACAGCCCGGGTAAAATTTGGATTTTACCGGGACTGTTAAAGTCATTATACAGTGAATTATCGGACGAATTAATCTTGGGTAATTAATTCAAGGTAAATTCGGGTCGGGGCGTCTCATTTTGGTAGCGGAGCGGGCGTTAGGTCTTGTCGGGCAGTCTTCGTGTGTTGGTTGTCTTGTTTGCATAGTTCGCTCCATTTGTTTATAATTTTATGTCATTTAGTTAGTGCATTATGGATCCAGTCGAGGGACGCCAGCTGTCGCGGAACATACACATAAGAGGTAAATGATGCCATAATATGCGAAAATACAAATATTATTGATAGTACCGATATTTTGATATAAAGGGAAATATTAATATTTCGATTGCAAAGGGAAATAGTACATTAATACTTTATATTTTAAAGGGAAATATTACATGGATTTTTGATAATTTATAAAAAAGAAAAATACATTTAACAGTTTGCAACGACGTTGACACGGAAGCTGTTTGCGTCACTGTTGACGTTGACCGTGACTCTGTCGCTCCAAGAGAGCCACATGCCGCCTCTGTCGCGCTGGCCAGGAATCTCGAACCGGTTAGCTTGAGGGAATCGGAGTGGAATCAGACCGTGATCGTCTCGTGGTTGCCACTGCGTCTCCGTGAGAAGAACCATGTTCGGTTTATACTGGTTCTTCAAGTCCCTCAGGGTTCGCGAGAACTCCTGTGCACGTCTTGCCACTCCTCTGCAGTTCCACACCAGTAGCCGTACCTTTGGCCAGGTTGGAGGTAGCCGAGTCATTCTGGGTATGCTCTGGGCTGTCATTGAGAGCTGGTAGTAAGCGCCTTGCTCCACAGTTTGGCAAGTGGACTCCAGGTTGAACTCTTGAAGCCTATCCGAGATAAAGAACATCACGGAGTTTGCTGAGCCGTAGTAGGAAGTCCTCAGTGTCCCATGGTCCTTTAGAAAGAACACCTCTTCCATGGGAGTGACGAAGAACCGCGACGAGTAGAGTTCGTCGACGAAGACCAGTCGTGGCATTCTGCCGAGCTCGTTCGGCAGCTCTTCAGCACGTTCGTTGACCATGCTGTAAGCCAGTCGATTCCTTCTGCCAAGGTTGGCACCTTCAACGAAGAACACGGAAGATGGAGCAGGCATCGTTTTTGGACGTGTGGGGTTTTGATTTTGGAGCGTTGCGTTTTTGTTTTTCAGAATGGTTTTGTTGCTTTAATGCTTTTGATAATTTACACATCACCGCTCCTTCTTTTATACACTTTTGGGGAGCGTGATTACCGTTTTTGATTTTAATATTTTGCTTTTTGAAAATTTACCGTTGCTTGCATTTATTGCTTTACGCGTTTTTCGGACCCATGCCAGAGTTTTTCAGCCTACTTCCATCACATGATTTTCTTTCGCTCTGGCTACCTTGTCTTTTCTTTTATGGTCTTTCTATACTTTTCTTGCATCTTTTATCACATGCATCCATGACCGTTGTGGCTAGACGGATGGGACCGTACCTCGAGTAGAGTGCATGTGCGACGAGTTTACAGCTGTTCGGACATCGTGGAGAGATACGAGACGAGACAGATGTTTTGGCTCATGCGGAAATTATGAACAAGTGGGTATCGTTTCTTTCGAGGGACACAGGACGTGCTCGTGATCATCGCCTTGCGAGTTAACGGACGTCACCGTTAGTTGTAAGTTACGTTTCGTGATTCGAGGATGTTCACGTCCGAAACGAGCACCGTTCACGTAAACATATTTTGTTTTAATTTCCTTTTTTGTTTTGAATTTGGTTAAACGTTTTTGTTTTAATTTCTTTATGTTTTGATTTTGCTAAACGAGTTTTGTTTTTAATTTTCTTTCCTTTGATTTTATATTCTTATAGTAGATTTTTACTTTGCTTGAGATGTTTTATTTTCCGTTTAACATGAGATTTCATAACAAGAGATTTTGGTTTAAAAGGAAATTTATTTATTTATTTTATAAGGTTTACAACAGGAGAAGGAGTACTCTACTGAGCTACTTGCTTCTCTAGATCTTTTACAAGATTTTTGACATTTTGCATATGCGGGAACAGTTCCATGCACGCCAGTTCGATCTGCGCCACCGCCGAGCTGATCTTCTTCAGCGAGAAGTTCAGCTGCGTCAGCTTCTGTTGCGGAGTGCTGCTCTCAGCTACCGCCTTTCCTTTCCTGTCTTCAGCCTTCTTGCTGGCACGATTCTTCCGTCGTTTTGGGGAAACGACCATGTGCTCCTTCAGGCCGATGATGTTGGTCTTGAACCGCTTCTTCGGAGGTTCTTCATCGGAGCTTGTCGGGAAAGCAGTGCCACCGATGTAGCTGTTGTTCTCGGAGTCTGAGGTTGTCCTTGATCTCAGTGGAGAGTCCATGACTGAGTGTGAGTTGCCAGTCATGAGGGTTGGTTTTTATAAGCGGATGAGATGTCGCTTAAAGGTATAAGCGGTATCTCATGTTGAGGTTGGACACCTGGCAGAGTGTGCCAGAATCTTATCGTGGTAGGACCCACGGATAAGACGGAATTTCGGGGACGAAATTCTTTTTAAGGTGGGTAGACTGTAACAGCCCGGGTAAAATTTGGATTTTACCGGGACTGTTAAAGTCATTATACAGTGAATTACCGGACGAATTAATCTTGGGTAATTAATTCAAGGTAAATTCGGGTCGGGGCGTCTCAGGAGGAGGAAGAGAAAGGACCTGCATCTACAAAAAGGGTAAAGAGAAGAAGAGAATGGCATCCTGGCATCAGAGAATCCAGAGATCAACCCAGAAAATACAAAGAACTTGCAGAAGTTCTGGAACAGGGGCAGAACCCAGAAACACCACGGGTTCAAAGGGAAATACGATTCTGCACCCTTTTCTGGGCAGAAATCGTGTCGCCCCTAGCCTCCAGATTGTTCCAGAAATTATGCATTCACATACACCCATCTGTTTTGTAATTCTGAGTATGAACTAAACAACCCCTTCTTAGGTTGAAGGGGGGTAAACATGTCTCGGGTTCTTATATAATAAATTGCTCATTTTTATGTTCTTAATCATATTTCTTGTTTTAGTTGTTGTGAGTTTGCTACATGTCTGAGTTCTGATCAAACCATGCATGAATACAACAGCAGGTGAAGGACCGAAAGGAGAAACCATAGCTACTAGAACAACAACAACAAACACTTAGTCTTCTAGCTTGTGACGGGGTTAGAAACTAATTGAGGAATTAGTCTCAACACCAATCTTAATCCCCTGAGTTTGACCAATGCGAAAGCACATGGAAGATGAGAACCTGGGAGGCACCTGTGAGCGAAAGTAAATGGGTGCAGTATAGGTTGAGAGCGCCTGCAAGAACCAATCTTATAATTGACTCCCTTGCCGTCAACAGCATCAGGCTGTGCTGGCAGCATAGTCAAGAGATAACCAAACTCATAATTTGATTTTTGATTGATTATTGGGTGGCATATTCCTAGTTTAGTAGCAGCCTGGTGAAGGATCGAAAGGAGAACCCAAGAGTGCTAGACCTACAATAGTCAACCTTCACTCCTTAGACAATCGAAAGAAGATAGGGAGAGACTGTGGGTATTAGCACCAACATTAAACTTCACCCTTAAGTGGACGTTTACTCTAGTGACAGGGGGTAGATAGAAGCTTTGGGAACTATCAATACGATCGAAAGCTGTTGATAGTACCTTAGGTTGGGAGCCCCGTCAAGACATCTCATTAGTCACAGCCTGGTTCCGTGACCGCATGGTCAAGAGATAACCAAACTCCTAATTTGATTTTTGATTGATTATTGGGTGGTATATTCCTAGTTTAGTAGCAGCCTGGTGAAGGACCGAAAGGAGAAGCCAGGAGTGCTAGACCTACAATAGTCAGCCTTCACTTAGACATTCGAAAGAAGATAGGGAGAGACTGTGGGTATTAGCACCAACATTAAACTTCACCCTTAAGTGGACGTTTACTCTAGTGACAGGGGGTAGATGGAAACTTAGGGAACTATCAATAAGATCGAAAGCCGTTGATAGTACCTTAGGTTGGGAGCCCCGTCAAGACATCTCATTAGTCACAGCCTCACCCACAGGCTCAGCCTGTGATGAGGCTGTCGAGCAATTTACACGCATAAGACAGAGCATGTGAACCCCCGGATGCCTAAGAACTCACCATTTCTGATCTCTTCCACGTTTAATTTGCTGTTATATTTACCTTACTGCTCATTTTTAGTTTTAATCATTAATCACCCAATCTACTCTTGTTTAATTATTTTCAAGTCTAGTTTGTCCGAAATTGAAGGAAAACAGATTCAATCCAGTCCATGTGGATATGACCTTGATAAAAGTACTACAACAACCCTGTGCACTTGCAGGATAGACCGCACATCAACGAGCCGAGCTTAAGCCGAGCCTGAGTCGAGCCTAAACCTACTAAAATCTCACTTGGGCCTCGCTTGTTCTCTCCCCGGTTATCGGGCTACTCCCGGCGTCTTCTAGTGGTAGCGGAGCCGATGGTTCGGCTGGGACCGAGATGGAATCGTGACATGATTTACCCCGTGGTTGCTGCCCCCACGTGGAGCGGGCTCGAGGGTCCGGATTGAGGCCCAGGTGTGGAGTTGTAAGGCGTGACTCTTGAAGACCTAAGAGTGTTGGGAGACGCATGCTCCTAAGAGCGGGATTAGCATCGTGGAGCGGGCCCTTGGTCGCAAGAAAAGCTTCCGTTGTAGGGGGAGTGTGCCCAAGGCCGATGCGGAAGAAACTCACACTTGAGGGGGAGATTGTTGGGTATCCAAGTGTGAGTAAAGTATCCCACATTGGATGAAAAGAGGCCAAGTGAATGATATATAAGTGGAGATGACCCATGTACCCAATGCCTTAAGGTTTTGGGTTACTATGTGGTGTCCAAGCCCACGCGTGTGGATCTCACTTGGGCCTCGCTTATTTTCTCTCCGGTTATCGGGCTACTCCCGGCGTCAACACATCTAAAACATCATGAAAGAAAATACTGGCCCTAGTATTAGGGAAAGAAAAAGAGTGTAACGCCTGGACGAGTGATAGATTATCATATTCCCAAAAAAAGCTACCAATGGAGCGTTCTTTGAGCATAAAAAGAGCCCAAAGTCCTTGTAATTCGGCTTCTGGGACTGAAAATGAACCGGGAATGGAAGAAGAATTACTAAAGATGATCTGTCCCATGTGATTGTGAAGAACCATACCAAGGCCAATACCCGAAGGAGAACAAGCAGCATCAGTATTGAGTTTAAGTATACCCACAGGTGGTGGTTGCCGGGAAGGAGAGGAGTGACCACGGTTAGAAGAACTAGGAGCACACGCATTCTGGGTAGGAGCATTATACGCTGATAATCAATAAGGAATTGTCCAGAGAGCACAATTTGAGAGGGTTGCAAAGGATGAGCAGAAAAGACCAATTCATTGCAAGCCTTCCAAATTGCCCATGCAGTAATCACAAAAATCTACAACTCATGCGGGCTAAACTGAAGGGAAAGCTCCTGAAACCAATCATAGGGATGATCTTCCAATGAATGGGGCAGCGATATAGGACTTAACTGCCAAACCGGTGATGCCATCTCATAAGGGTGATATATTGAACAACAAGAGATTAATGAGGCAGCCCGCAGAAATACCCTTTTAATATAAAAAACTAATAAACATGTCAAATCTTTTTTACCTATTTCTCTCTTGGTTTCCCGTCAGCTCAAATATCGATTAGTATAAGGACTGTCCTATTAAGCATTACATTTTCCACATAAGGTAGGATTTGAATTCATGACTTTATCTAACATGCTTTCAGACAGAGATCATGTACTTTACTTAATTACTTTGTGAACTACATATTCAATGCATGTATACTGTTAGTGTTTAGTCCTTGTATATCAAGTATCAACTTCTTTCTGGTTAATATTTGTAGGCTTTGGGTTCCATTATTTTGTTTTTCCTTGAAGTGTTTCTTGCTGTAAGATAATAAAATGGGGCTGTAAAATTGCAGTGCATGGGTGGTTCACTTTCACCAAACATGTATGGATAACTTGTTGCCTGTGTAAGTAATATAGGTATTCGACAAAATTTTTTAAAAAATATACAGACTTTATAGCGTTTTTCTATCAAATCCAAGCGCAATATATATGTGAATGATGATCAAGTTCCACTAAATTAAAAACATATAATACTAATCTTTAATTATCAACAAGTTTGAACACAGTTAATTATAACCAACATAAGTAACGAACATAAAAATTAATGCCTCCCTTGTCTTTTCTATACAATGCCTACACCTAATAGAAGAGGAGTGCAGCTTCTATTATGAAGACCTGGTTAAACTCAAGAAGCCACCAAAGACAGTTACCAAAAGAACAAAAAGGAAAGAAAAAAGGAAGAAGCTGATAAAGAAACAATAGAATGCCAAGATATCGAAACTGAATTCGAAATCGGAATCGAAATCGCAATCGCCGTGATCATGATGTGGTGATACCAAAATACATCTTTCTTCCATGATCAGGTTGAAACTCGAATCACCTCCTTTCTTGGCAGCCGAAATATTTGTAGTGGCAGCAGCACCGGAATCGCGGCCTCTCTTGGCAGGTACTTTCTTGTTTCTTCGACCACAACATATCACTATGGCTCTCAAGAAACCAGCAACTGAACAACCAATTAATACTAGAACCCCTTGATGATCCCTATATATCTCTTTTGTCTCCTTGCTAGCTCCTGCTAATGTTGCTTCTTCCTTGACGCTACCACACTAACAAATTAATCTTAATTTGCTGGATTAATAATGTACTGCAACCCTCATATCATATATATAGAGAGAGGGGGAGGGGTTAATATTGAAAGAACCAACCAATCCTTCTCCTTAATGGAATGGCAAAACGGATATAAACAAAATGCATATACCGAGAGAGTTTAGGATTCAAACCGAAACATCCCGCAAATAAAATCTTTACGCGGAAGAGAGCAAATATTTTTGTATATTAATATAAAAATATAATGACATAAAATATATAATATTGACAAAATACTAACTTCTACTATATTTAAATTTAAAATTTTATTTTAAGTTGGTAGAAATAAATCTTAAAATTTTTGTTTTATACTCCAATAAATAATAATATAGCTAAATTTATCTCATAAAAAATGTAAAATTATTTATTTATTTTTCGTCTTCAGTAAGTAATAGTATTTCATCTTGTTGTAATTATATCTTGATTGACAAATTTAAATGAATGTTTATTAACACTTATTTTTTCTTTGCAACAAAAACTATTTCCAAGTAATAAACTGTTAAAAAGGAATCTTATGATTATTATTTAAATCGTCTAAATAAAATAAATAAATAATATAATTTAAAAGGTTACTAGTAAATAATAAAATAATATTCTAAGATTAATCAACCTTTGGGCCAATATTGCTAAGCAAAAAAAATTTAACATTTTGAAAGGAAATAAAATGTTGATAAGAATAGAGGCAAATAACCTGATAATTAATTTGATGATGAAGAATAACATGAAAAGAATAGAAAGAATAGAAAGAAAGATTAAAGAGATTGAGAAAAAGATTTTGCTGCCTTTCTTCCATAGTGTGTATATAAAAGGCTTCTCCCGTATGCCCTATTTATATGATATAAGAGAATTCTAATTGTTTGTACTAAATTGTGTGAAATCATAAAAGATATTGGCATAATGCAGCAAGTCTTTATACAATAAAATCTTAAATCTACTTATTAATTTTAGAAACTTAATTATCAATATGTATATTTTATTTATTAGGTTTAGAAGCCAAAATTATATATATAAATTTGTACAAGGTGTTGAATAGTGGTGTTTTATTTTGAATCCCACATCGGTTTAGAAGTGGGTTTGGGGAGTTTTGTTTTGTTATAAATAGAACTCCCCTTCCCTTAGTTAATCATCCCAAATATTAGAGTATAATTGTATCATAATAATTGTACTAAATACTCTTCTTCTCTTAGTAAAAAGAGCAAGCCTATTCATAAAGGTGCTCCGGAGACGTAGGTAAAATTGGCCGAACTCCGTTATCAATTTTTGGGTGTGTTCTTTCTTTATTATTCCGCCTTTATTTTTCCGCATTTGTTTATTTGTGTAGTATTCAACATTGGCCGGCTAAGCCGCCTTATCTCTTTGTTGTTGTCCGGCTAAGCCGCCTTTGTCGGGTTAAGTTGTGAATTAAACACTGTGCAAGTGAGTCCTGTCTAGGAGGCTGGGTTTTAAGTGAACCATTGTTCCTCCAGTCTTTCCTGGGGATTTATCTTGAAATGATAATTATGTCTAAGGAGATAGGCTAGGCCATCTTTCCTGGGAATTATCGAATTAGTTCAATTCACTAGTTGTGGAGAAATTACCCGAGTTTCCCCAACAAGTGGTAGCGGAGCCGAAGGTCCGTCCTTTGGGCTATTTGCAATTGTTGAATACTATCTTTTGATCTTATGTAATGGCGGAAGCAGGTTCAAAAGTGGCTACATCAGGTACACAGTCAGGAGAGATGGCTTCCACATCTAGATGGTCGAGGATCCCAGTATCCAGTTCAAAGCTTGCTGTGGAGATATTTGATGGTACTGGTCATTTTGACATGTGGCAGTGTGAGGTCCTTGACTCACTATTCTAGCAGGGACTTGATGTTGCTATTGAACAAGAGAAACCTGATGATATCAGTGACAAGGAGTGGGCCGACGTAAACAAGTTGGCGTGCAGAACAATTCGATCGTGCTTGTCCAGGGAGCAGAAATTTGCATTCAAAAATGAAGTTTCTGCATACAAATTGTGGAAGGCATTGGAAGATACTTTCTTGAAGAAAAGTGGTCAGAATAAGCTTCTGATGAAGAAGAGATTGTTCCGGTTTTAGTATCAATCAGGTTCTACGATGAATGAACACATCACTTTGTTTAAAAAATTAATAGCAGACCTGTTCAATTTAGATGTTGTATTTGAAGATGAAGACTTAGCTTTGATATTGTTATCATCTCTTCCTAATGAATTCGAGCACCTGGAGACTACGCTACTTCATGGGAAGGAGAATGTATCATTGGAGGCTGTATGTTCTGCTTTGTATAGTCACGAGTTGAGACAACAGGATAAAGTGAAGAACAAAGCACCTACAGTAGATGAAGCCTTAGTGGCTAGAAGACGACAACAAGGCAAATCAAAAGGGAGAAGAGGAAGATCCAAGTCAAGAAGCAAAGTTGCCAAAGATGAGTGTGCCTTTTGTCATGAGAAAGAACATTAGAAGAAAGACTATCCAAAGTTGAAAAAGAAGGGAAAGACTCCTCAAGATGCAAATGTTGCAGAATGCCAGAATGATACAGAGTCAGATACTTTTTTGGTTGCTTCACCTTCAACATCACACGTTGATGAGTGGATTTTGGATTCTGGTTGCAGTTATCATATGTGCCCTATTCGGGAATGGTTCTTTGACCTTGAAGAGCTCAATGGCGTGGTTGTTTTCATGGACAATGACAATACATGTAAAATAGCCGGGATAGGATCAATCAAGCTGCAAAATCATGATGGATCCACCAGAATTTTGAGAGATGTTCGATATGTTCCAGAGTTGAAGAAGAATCTTATTTTATTGGGGGCCTTAGAATCTAAAGGCTTAGTTGTCACTATCCGAGATGGAATTGTTAAAGCAACATCAGGAGCATTAGTGATGTTAAAAGGTGTGAGAAAGAATAATCTGTATTACTATCAAGGTAAAACAGTAGTTGGGATAGTAGCAGCAGTATCTTCTGGAAGCAAGAAGGATGCAGAGGCAACAAAGCTGTGGCATATACGTTTGGGACATGCCGGTGAAAAATCCTTGCAGATTCTTGCCAAGTAGGGATTGTTGAAAGGTACGAAGACTTGCAAATTGGAGTTTTGTGAGCATTGTGTTCTGGGAAAGGAATGAAGAGTGAAGTTTGGCACTGCTATCCACAATACCAAGGGGATTCTGAATTATGTGCATTCAGATGTGTGGGGACCTGCCAAGACTCAGTCACTTGGAGGGAGACACTATTTTGTCACTTTTGTTGATGACTTTTCTAGAAGAGTATGGGTGTTTACAATGAAGAAGAATGATGAAATGCTTGGAATTTTTCTTAAATGGAAAGCTTAGATTGAGAACCAAACAAGAAGAAAAATTAAAGTTCTTCGAACAGACAATGGTGGAGAGTATACAAGTGATCATTTCTTGAAATTTTGCCAAGATTGTAGCATAATTCGGCACTTCACAGTTAGAAAGACAAGACAACAAAATGGGATGTCAGAGCGTATGGACAAGACATTGGTGGAGAAAGTTCGTTGTATGCTGTCTAATGCTGGGTTAGGCAGAAATTTTTGGGCTGAGGCTGTGACATATGCTCAACTTCTTGTTAATCGGTTGCCACATTCTACTCTAGGTGGCAAGACCCCTTTGGAGGTATGGTCTGGGAAACCTGATACTGATTATGATTCTTTGCATGTGTTTGACTCCACTACATATTATCATGTGAATGAATCAAAGTTATATCCACGAGCAAAGAAGGCTCTATTTATGGGTCTTAATGCTGGAGTGAAGGGATACCGTCTTTGGTGTCTAGAGGCAAAAAAGACTATCATCAGCAGAGATGTTACCTTTGATGAATCTGCCATGTTGACTAAGGTAAATCCAGAAGAAATTAATAGTACTTCACAGCAGGTGGAGTGTATTCCAAAGTAGGTGGAGTTTGAGCATACCAAGGTGATTCCAGCGATGAGCACCAGTAGTGATTCTTCATTGATAAATGGAGAGTCAGATGAAGAGGAGGTTCCGACCCAAGAACCTCCACACCAGATGGATTCAATTGTCGTTTGGCGAGCAAGACGAGAAGTTCAAAAACCAGAATGTCTCATAGAAACAGTGGCCTATGCACTTCTAGTTGTTGATGATGTTCCTTCCACTTTTTTAGAAGCCATTCAAAGTTCTGAAAGTAGCAGTTGGAAAGAGGCAATGGAGGAGGAGATGGAATCTCTTCAGAAGAACAAGACATGGAAGTTGACACAGCTACCGAAGGGAAAGAAGGCAATTGGATGTAAATGGGTATTTGCTAAGAAAGAAGGATTTCCTGACATGAGTAATGTTTGCTACAAGGCAAGATTAGAGGCTAAAGGCTACGCTCAAAAGGAAGGAATTGATTGTAATGAGGCATTTTCTCCAGTGGTGAAGTATTCCTCCATTAGAATTCTGTTGGTCTTGGTAGCTCAGTTGAATTTGGAGCTAGCTCAACTTTAGGTGAAAACCGCGTTCTTACACGGTGACTTGAAGGAGGAAATCTATATGTCTCAGCCAGATGCATACAAAGCTGCTGGTAAAGAAAATTGGGTATGTAAACTAGACAAGTTGTTATATGGATTGAAGCAATCACCTAGACAGTGGTTCAAACAATTTGACAAGTTTATGATGGGTCAAAAGTACACAAGGAGCAAATACGACCATTGTGTGTATTTGAAAAGACTACAAGACGAGTCCTACATCTATCTGCTCTTATACGTTGATGTTATGCTGATAGCATCAAAGAGCCAAATTGAAATTGACAAGTTGAAGGCTCAGTTGAGTAGAGAGTTTGAGATGAAGGATTTGGGAGAAGCCAAGAAGATTCTCGGCATGGAGATAAGCAGGGACAGAGAGAGTGGCAAGCTTTGGCTGACATAGAAGCAGTATTTGAAGAAAGTACTACAGCGTTTTGGGATGAATGAAGACTTAAAACCTGTAGGTGCTCCACTTGCTCCTCATTTGAAACTTAGCAACCAGTTATCTCCGTAGATAGAAGAAGAACGAGAGTACATGGCAAAAGTCCCTTATGCCAATGTAGTCGGAAGCTTGATGTATGCAATGGCGTGTACGAGACCGGATATTTCACAAGCTGTTAGTGTTGTGAGCAGATATATGCATGACCCTGGCAGAGGTCATTGGCAAGCTGTGAAATGGATTATTCGGTATATCAAAGATACCGTAGATGTTGGCTTAATGTTTGAGCAGGATGAAACACTTGGTCAAGGAGTGGTTGGATATTGTGATTCTGACTATGCAGGAGATTTGGATAAGCGAAGATCAACGACGGGCTACTTGTTCACTTTAGTAAAAGCCCCTGTTAGTTGGAAGTCCACTTTACAGTCAACGGTGGCTTTGTCTACAACGGAGGTAGAGTATATGGCTATTACAGAAGCTGTGAAGGAGGCAATTTGGCTTCATGGGTTGCTAAAAGACTTGGGAGTTGGTCAGAAACAACTTGTGGTATATTCTGACAGTCAGAGTGCACGGACGAGAGATTATTCTGACAATCAGAAACAACTTGTGGTATATTCTGACAGTCAGAAACAACTTGTGGTATATTCTAACAGTCACATTGAAGAATCAAGTTTTTCATGCACGAACGAAGCACATTGATGTTCGCTATCATTTTGTGCGGGAAATTCTCGAAGAAGAGATTTTTCTCCAGAAGATTTTGACTACGGAGAATCCTGCAGATATGATGACCAAGGTGGTGACAAGGGCGAAGTTTAAACTTTGTTTAGACTTGGTCAATATCATGCACCTTTAAGTTAGCGCTAGATGGCGCTAGTTGGAAGCACCACAAAGGCTGTTTTTTATTTGATTGAGAAGATAGAGATTTGGTGGAACTACAAAATACCAAGGTGGAGATTGTTGAATAGTGGTGTTTTGTTTTGAATCCCATATCGGTTAAGAAGTGGGTTTGGGGAGTTTTGTTTTTTTATAAATAGACTCCCCCTTCCCTTAGTTAATCATCCCAAATATTAGAGTATAATTGTATCCTAACAATTGTAGTAAATACTCTTCTTCTCTTAGTAAAAAGAGCAAGCCTATTCACAAAGGTGCTCCGGAGACGTAGGCAAAATTGGCCGAACTCCGTTATCAATTTTTGGCTGTGTTCTTTCTTTATTATTCCGCCTTTATTTTTCCGCATTTGTTTATTTGTTTAGTATTCAACATTGGTCGGCTAAGCCGCCTTATCTCTTTGTTGGCCGGTTAAGCCACCTTATCTCTTTGTTGGCCGGCTAAGCCGCTTTTGTCGGGTTAAGTTGTGAATTAAACACTCTGCAAGTGAGTCCTATCTAGGAGGCTGGGTTTTAAGTGAACTATTGTTCCTCCAGTCGAATGAAAATTTTGTCTAAGGAGATAGGCTAGGCCATCTTTTCTGAGAATTATCGAATCAGTTCAATTCACTAGTTATGGGGAAATTACCCGAGTTTTTCCAACACAATGTAGCTAGACGATTTACAAAACCTAAGTTCAAAAACCGATATCAATAATAAATATATACAACCCATTTGTTCGTTAAATTAACTTTATACGATGGAATTCCAAATATACTTATTAATTTTATAAACCTACTTGTCAATACTTATATTTATTTATTAAGTTTAAAAATCAAAACTAAATGTAAATTTATATATTAAATTTGTACAGTGTATTTGGACTAGTTACAAAAGCTAATTATTAATAATCCAATACATTGGATTTAGTCTTTACATTGTCTTTGTACAATAGAATTCCAAATCTATTTATTAAATTTATGAACCTACTTATAGATTCATATATTTTATTTATTAGGTTTAACAATGAAAATTAATTATAAATATATATTAAATTTATACAATGTATCTGGACTATTTTTTTTTGATAAAAAGAGCATTCTTCATTCATTATATAAACAGATCTAGAGATCTGAGAATAAGATACAAATGATCTGAAGAAAAATCTGACATAAGAATTGATCTCAACCTACTACATGAAACTACACAACAACAAGATGTATCTCCTTCAAAAGAGGATTTATAAAGGCACACTACTCCGACGATGAGCATCTCTACGGGCATCATAACTTGTATGGTTCGTGCCACATCTTCTCCTTGTTGGTAAATTCCAGCAACAAATAAAGATCTACTCTTCAAATCAAATCTTCCTCCAAAGCTTTTAGCTCCCATGATTTTATTCCTGAGAAAACAAAAAAACAACCAAAGAAGGTGACAAGGGCTCCCTGAAGGAGAAAACCAAACCCCAAAAAAGGGTACTAAAAATCTCACAAACAGCGAGACTAAACGACAAAACTAAAACGAAGAAAACAAAAAAACTAAAGGAAATACCAGTGGGGGCTTACCGCCTGAAAGGAAGTCGTCGGCGGCAGCCCCAAATTTGTAGATCTAGGGTTTTTTCAGAGAAAAAGAGAGAGAGGAGAAAACCCTCTGGTGTCACTAAACAAAAATATGTATCTGGACTATTTATAAAACTTACATATTATATTAAAAAACAATTGTATTTTATGGTTGGTTATATGGGAATTTGAGATAATTTTTTTGTGTAGCCACATCGATTAACAGAGAACAACTTTTGGGGTCAGCTATTATATATATAAATAGATATATCATACAATAATATTGTGATTAGCAAAATTAACCAAAGAATTTGTGACATATTCCACCAGCTTTTCCCCTATTTCAGCACTAAGAGCATGGTATGCTTTTGAATTTTCAATATGTATTTATATTATACCATTACGCTAAAAAACATTTGTGATATAGGGATTCTAGAAAAATAATAATTATAATTTTTTGGGTAAACTATTTGTACTCATTTTAATTACTCGACTATGGTTATTTTTTGTCTTTTGGAACATATTTCCACAAACAATTTTCTAGTCCACTTATTTTTTTATTTGTTTTTCAAATATAAATTTTATTTATTTTAAAATTAAAGCTTGTAGAATATATTCTTTTTGGTGGCTTCTAATGTACAACCCCATGTTTTGGTTGTAAGTTTACAAACTCTAGGTGGCAAGATGTTATTGGATTACTTAGGTATTATCTTTTCATATTTAAAAATTAAGAAAATAATTTTAATATCTTAAAAAATAAATAGTATTTATGTTTCAATCTCCTAATTTGTAGAAATTATAAAATTTTCCATCTTAAAAAACCTTCCAACCAAGTTGTATTTATCTAAAATATTTAAATTTAAAAATAAAAAACTTCTTGTTATATTAGAATTTCCTCATCCATCCATAAAACTATGATTTGATTATCAGGTTTGCGCCCAATGCTTTATACCATCTAAAGCAACACCTTGGAGAATCCTCAAAACAAAAATATTACTATAATTACAAAATATTTTTTTATGAATATAATTACAAAATAATTATTTGTTTACTCTTAATATTTTTTTGGCACATAAATCAACATTAACATTTTTTAAAAATGGAAGATTTTCATTGATGTAAAAATCAGGATATTATATCATTAACTGCACAATCAACATAGGAAAGTATTCTAAGAAAAAAATCCTACTTAGACAAGTTTTGGCACACTGACCAGCTTCGTGTGCCACTTTGTTCGCTTTTTCGTTTGGTATGCATAAACGAGCATAGGTTGGTAACTAAGGATATAATTTCCATTAGCAGAATTCCCAAGAGTGCTTGTGCATTGTTAATTGCATGTCTGACCGTGAGGTTGTCGGATTCGAGATCCACATCAAGGAACCTGAAGAGGATGCAAAATTGAGACCAAATAGAATGGCCATTGCTTCTGCACAATCTACCAAAAATTGGGATGCAATGTGGGTATGAAGCATGGCAAGGACTTCCTCTTCCGAAAATTCAACAGCAACATTAACATACTGCAAAGTTGATCTAAATTACGTTTCATAAGGAAAACCTAATGTAAAATGAACTGAGAGAGATTAGTAGAAAATTTCTCAACATGATTTATTGAAGATTATAAATTAACTGACACTCATTAAAAAGCAGTTAGCGAGAGTATCAATAATCATATACAATTTTTTTTTCTTATTAGGACACGATAGTAAACCAAATTCAAAAAAGAAAGAAATAAAGAAATAATATAAAATTTAAAATCAAATATGTGCCATACAAAAAAAAAGTAATTTAAAATTAATTATAGAAAATATAAAATTAAAAATTAGAAAATGCAAATTTTGGGGAATATTTAAATAGGAAATGATATATATAGAAGTGAAATCTATATAAATGGCGAAAATATATAATAAATTGAATAGAATAATTATTCTTATAATAATTTTAAAAAATTTAAGCAAATATTAAAAGAGTAGGAAACATAAATAATTGAGAATTAGTATAGAAAGTTTTACAATAAATAATTTTTCTTAAAAAAATATAAAATTAATATAAAATCTATAGAACGGAAATAAGGGCAGCAAATGAAATATAATTTTATTTATTAATATCTTCACATAATATGCTAATACATATTTTTATAATCTGATGTTTATTATATGAATTAATTATTTATTTTAATATATATTATTAGACTAAATACCTTTTACAAAACCAAATTGATTTATTGCAAATTTTTTGATTTAATTATCAGCTGTGCGTCCAATGCTTCACAGCATTTAAAGCAATACCTTCAATGTGGAAGAATCCTTAAAATAAAAATATTACTATTATTATAAAATAATTACAAAATCACCATTAACAGTTTTTTGGCACATAAATCAACAGTAATATCTATTACATCATTGAATGCCAACTGCATAATTAAAATAGGAAAGTCTTTAAGAAAAAAGTTTCTGCTTAGGCAAATTAAACAAGAGAATATAAAAAATATAAAAGTTACAAATTAAAAAATAAAAATATTGGGAAATAATTAGATAAAAAAATAAAAATTGTTATAAAATTTTAAAAATATATCAATTTTTTTAAAAAATTACAAAAATAAATATAAACTCTATAGAATGGAAGTAAAGCCAACAAATTAAAGATGGAGAAATAAGTGTGTAGTAAAATAATATTAGATATGACAAAATTATTTGTTTTACCTTTTTATAAGATATGATTTATTAAAAGGTTAATGTTGATTATGTATTCATATTGTTTATTTTTTCCATAAGTATAAATTTAATTTATTTGAATATATATTATTTAATTAAATATGTTATACAATTAATTTTACATTTATTTATAATACATTATTTTCATCTTTACTTCCAGTGGAAACTTAATTACAATATTACTTCTTATAAATCAAAATTTATTAAATTATTTACATTTTTAAAGAAAAATATATTCATTTTTTCATTTCTATTTCTTCATTTTTTAACCTAGGTTTCTATTTATTTATTGTTTAAACTTGTAAATCTATTACTTTCATAGTTAATATACTATTAATTTTTCCAAAAAATTTGAGAGTTTATTATATGAAGCTAAATATTTTAATGACTTCTTTATCATAATTTTTATAATTTTATTAAATTTATTTTTATCTATAATTCTTTTAAATCCTATTTTTTATAATTTAGTTATACTAATTTCATTGGACATGGGTTGCATATAATATGCTAATACGTAATATAATTCTTTTCTTATATTAATAATTATTAAAATGATAAATAATAAATAAAATTATTAAATTATATTTTAATTTTCTAAACATGCTGCACAATATAATAATATAATATTGTGATTAAATTCTAAAATATAATATTAAAAATATTAAAAGGTTTGCCAAATTATGTAAGAATAATAATGATGATTGTGTAATAAAATAAGCAATTTATGAAAAAAACTTGGAGGAAATAATAATGATTTTTTATAATTTATAAATTATTTATTCATCTTTTATGGTTTTTCAAAATGGTTCATGTATATTATTATTTTAATTGAATTCTTCTCAATAAGTATACCATATCTTATAATGTTAATTGATGTTTGAAAAGGAAAAAATAATATTACTCGTCATTATGCATGGATAAATTTTCCATTGAATTATTTGTCTATAATATAATTTTTATATAAATTATAAATTTTCTACAATCATCTTTTTATATTGTTTTTATTTCATTCATTTTCGTTTATAAACTTCAAAATTTTATATGGAAAACTCATAAGATTTTTTTTATTAATTTTCTATAAGACAATATTCTTTTAGAATTTATATTGACTATTTATTTCATCTCTAATTTTTTTCTTCGATTTTGCATATAACTTTTATTTAATTATAATAATTTTAAAAATAATATTTTTCATAGTGTTTAAATATTTATTTGTGGCCCTTATAAAAAATTTTTTTAGCTTCATTACTAACTCATGTGCTGCTCCGTCTAAATGTCTGCCAGAAGCTGCTCTTTATCCATGCTCAGCCCGACACTGGTATATACTTCATGCCCTCATCGACCCAGGTGTCACAACCATAAAAACTATTTTTTACGAAAATGATCATATATATTTCCTTTTTTTCTTCACTTTAAGCCAAAAAATTAGTTTTTTATTACTTATTCTCGTTTAAAAAGAGAAAACTAATTAATATAAATGTTTATGTTTTACAAAAAAAGGAAAAAGAATTATTGATATAAGCTTAACAAAAAGGAGGTAACTAGTAAAAGTTAAATGAGTTAATGTAACAGCCCGGGTAAAATTAGTATTTTTTCCGGATCTGTGAAAGTCTTTTATACAGTAATTTACCTATGAATTTAATTTTGGTAATTAATTCTAGGTAAATCGAGTATAGGATTCCGAAACCGAGCCGTGTCCCATGCTCTGGATTTTTCTGCGGATTTTACGGACCGAAGTTGGAATTTTTCGGGTCCAGGAATCTTCAGAAAAGTCAGGTTTATCCCCGAGTTTACGGACTAGAAATATAGGTAAGAGGGTATAACGGATATTTTCTGGTCCAGACAGTGCACAGTATATCTGCACAGTGATCTGCTTTTTCCTGTGGCGCCCGTGAACTTTGCCTTTTCATGTTAAGTCCGTGAGTGTTCCTGTGATGCCTATGAGTAAACCTGATAAAACTCTGCTCTTCCTTTCCCCTGAAAAAACGCAAGTCAGAACCTTCTTCCTCCTGCAAAGAAACACCAACCAGTCTTCTCCTGCTTCTCAAAATCGAAAAAAAAAAAGACAAACAAAAAAAAATTCAACAACCCCTCACGCCCCTTCTTCCTCTTCTCCTTTCCCCGCGCCCGACTAAGCGCCACCCCCACTGACAGCCACCACCAAGCACAGCCACCACACACCTCCCCCTTGCGCCGCCTTCCTCTCCTTTCTCTCCTTCTACTCCACGAGCAGAGCCGCCTGCAACCGTCCCCGCCTCCTCCTCTTTCGCACCCACTGCCGCCGACCCGGAGTTCCTCCCCTCTCCCTCACTCGCCTGTGCGCCGCCACCCGCAGTCGCGCCTCACCTCGCGTCCCCATCGCGCCGCTCGCCAGTCGTCGCCTTTTCGTTCCGCGCCGCCACCGCTGCAAGGTGAGCCCGTGGTTGAAGATGGTGACCTGGATGTGGGTCACAGGTCGGGTTGACCCGGCTGGATGGTTGGACCCGAGTGTTGGACTTAGGCTGTGGAATGTCGGGCTTGATGTTTTGGGCTGGATGGGTTGGCTTTTGGGCTTGGTTTGGGTCTGCTGGGCTGCTGTCTGTTGAGCTCGCTGCGTGGGCCTGCCTGGGCTCTATGCAGTGAGCTGGACAGTACTGCTCAGGCCCAGTCCGAGTAAAAAAATAAAAAATAAATTAAAAAATAAAATATGTTATGTATATTTTTGTGGTTAATATTTTGAAAATTAAATTATGAAAATATTTTGGAAAATATATATGATTATTATGGAATTTTGAAAAAGTATAAGATATGGAAAATAATTAATATTTTGAAATATGGAAATACTTTTGGAAAAAAAATATATGTACATAAATAATATTATGAAAAATATTTTTGGAAAGGATATGATCAAAGTATACCGGAAAAATATCCGGGAAGTTTATTTTTTGACCTAGAAATAAAGGGTGAATGATGATGATAACAGGTTATACCGGGACATTTAACGGGCCAGTTAATGTTTTATTTTACAGTTACAGCATTAGACTGTCATTTGCATCTATGTGCATCTTATGTGAGTGTATGCTATTGTTTGCTATATATAGGAGTTGGTACCGAACAGTTGCTTGAGGATCCTGCTGTGGAATCCGAAGAGGAGTTCCATAACTGTATCGGCTAAGGTGAGGGTAGATAACCCTAAATATATGCCTGTATACTCTGTTGGAAATGTTTGTTGCTTGATTGAACTGCTGAGCTATGGTGGTATTTTCCTTGGTTAATTGTTGATGTTTTGGACTTGCTGGTATTATTTAAGCTATGATGCTGATCAGTTATCTGTTGATAAGAGAATTGAATTGAGATGATGATTTAATTGTTATGTGATAAGTAGTGGTACGACTATAGGTTAGAGACTATTTTGTGGTGGCCATGACCTGGTTGTTGTGATGGCATGTCTATGCCGGTTGTTATTGGGGTGTCGTCCCCTGGTTTTGGATTTGGTTATTGGGATGTCTATCCCGGGTTTGTTTAGGTATGACACCCAGAATAGGCTGATAACCTGGTACGACCCTAGCTTATCAGTGACGGGGCCTGGAGGATAAAATTGGTAATTTAAAATGTCTTTTGGATTGATTGGTGATATTGTTGGCTGTTGTCTGCCTTATCTTTCCTTGAGTATTACAGTTGCTTGTATATTTAAGTTTATCCATGATTGTGCATATATGTACCGGTGGGCACTTCGGACTCACCCCTCACCTGCGGGCTTTCATCCCGTAGGTTGAGTTTTTTGTAGTTCAGGTACGATGCTCGGACAGCTGTTGTATTCCCTCCACCTGAACCCGGATCCATTTCCGCTGCATGTGCATATTATAAATCTTCCGCTGCTGCTGTATAATTATGTGTGTTTATGAAGATGCTTGCTTGCTCCTTTCTCTGTTGCTGATGTATATGTTGTGAGCCGTGTGCTTCAGAATAATTGTCCCCATGTAGGGTGACGGATGATGATTGTACTTCTGTTGTATAATTATGGATGTTGTACTGTTTTCCACTATCAATAAGAGTAGTTTCGTCACGTGTCTACAGTGTGCGGTAAAGTGTTTACTGTGCACGGTAAATACGGGTCGGGGCGCTTCAGTTTGGTAGCGGAGCGGGCATTAGTTCTTATAGGGCAGTGTGTCTTTGGGTATTGCTATGACTGTTTGTTGTGCATAGTCTGTTGTGAGTCGATATAACATGCATGCATAAACATTCTCATATAGGTAAGACGATGGATCCGACTGGAGAGGATCAGCATGCTGCGAAACACCTAGATGACGAGCAGGTATCGGTTGACCAATCGCTAGACGATGAGCTCGATCCTACGGCACATTTGGAGGATATGAGACAGACTCTGAACACGGTTACCCGGATCTTACAAAGGCAAGAGGCCTGGGTTGCTCGAAAAGAAAATGAGGGGCCAGTTGAGGATCCAGTGTACACAAAGCTGACAAAGCTTGGGGCTAAGTACTTCGAGGGTAATGTTACCATACAAGCCGCAGACGAGTGGCTCAGGCAGTTTAACAGGGTGATGATGAAGCTTCCGTGTAGAGACGACAAGTGGGCCGGATATGCCGCCGCGATGTTCAAGGGAGTTGCCGCCGACTGGTGGGAATCAGTTACCAGGGACACGCCGACACCTATCGTTATGCCATGGGCCGAGTTTACAGAGATGTTCCAAAGGAAGTTTGTCACGGAGGCTTACCAGGATCAGTTGAAACGAGAGTTTCTGGGGTTACAACAGGGGCCGGAACAGACAGTCAACGACTACGAGGTCAAGTTCACCTGTCTTTCCAACTATGCCAGAGAGTTTGTACCGAACCAGGAGGCCAGATGCAAGCGTTTCTGGGATGAACTTCGACCAGGCATCCAGACAGTCATGGGGTGTAAGGTCTATGCAACGTATCAGGATATGCTATCAGATGCTCTTAGAGCCGAGATAATCTGGCTGAACAACGAGAGGGAACAACAGGAGATCCAGAAGAAACATGCTGCATAGAGTTCTGGTGGACAGAACAAGAGGTTCCAGACGCAGTCTAACAGAACAGGGTTTGGTTAGAGCCGTTTTGTGCCAGAAGGTCAGGACCGCGGATGGAACGGCAGCAACAATCTAGGTAGTTCTTGGTCACAGTCTAGGGGAACTACATCCGGATACGCTCGACCTTGGATTTCCATAGTGAGATGCTACGAGTGCAACGAGATGGGTCATTATCGGTCAATCTGTCATAAGCTAGGAAGATCAGGAGGTATGGCTCCGACACAGACCGTACAGGCATCAGTAGCCAGTGTTCCCAGTGGTTCTAGAGTTGGCCGAGGCCGTGGATGTGGAGCCGTTCCTGCCAGGACACAATCCGCCATGAATCAGAGTACCGCAGTACCAAAAGCTTTTGTTATCACAGCTGAGGATGATCCAGAGAACACTGATGTCATTGCAGGTATCTTTACAGCTTTTGATAGTGTTGCATATACTTTGATAGACCCTGGTGCTACGGATTCTTTTATCGCATAAAGTTTTGCAATATGACATAACCGTACGAAAGAAGCTTAACACATCCGTTGAGGGTTAGGCTACCCGCAGGGATAGTAGTTAGGTTAACGCACGTATGCAGAAACGTTTCTCTTTTGTATGGTGGTGAGGTTTTTCTTGCCCAGTTGGTTGTCATGAATATGGGAGGTTTCGATATCATCCTAAGGATGGATTGGTTATCGAGACACAGTGTGATGGTTAACTGTTGGACCAAGGAAGTGTTGCTGACTTCCAATGGTGGGCGACAGGTTTTGTTGACAGGTATTAGTAGGGCTACTGCTACATGTAGCATCTCTGCTAATCAAGACGTTGGAATGAAGCCGTGTGGTCCAGATGCTTTCTTAACTCACGTCACAGGCGAAGAATTTCAGACTCCAGTTTTGGAAGATATCACAGTGGTAAAAGAGTTTCCAGATGTCTTTCCAGATGATCTACCAGGATTGCCACCTGACAGAGAGGTTGAGTACACTATCGATCTAGTGCCAGGAGTGACACCTATTTCGATGGCACCGTACCGGATGGCACCGATAGAACTTCAGGAATTAAAGAAACAGTTGGATGAGCTGCTAGAGAAAGGTTACATCAGACCGAGTACATCACCATGGGGATCACCAGTTTTGTTTGTTAAGAAGAAGGACGGTAGTTTACGCTTGTGTGTAGACTATCGGCAGTTGAACAAGTGACAGTGAAGAACAAATACCCGCTTCCCAGGATAAATGACCTTTTTGATCAGTTACAGGGAGCTATCGTATTCTCCAAGATCGATCTTCGGTTTGGATATCATCAGATCAAGATTGCAGAGAAAGACATACCGAAGATAGCCTTCCGCACACGGTATGGTCACTTCGAGTTCACAGTGGTTCCTTTTGGCTTGACCAATGCACCTGCAGTCTTCATGTGCTTGATGCACTTGGTCCTGAATGAGTTCTTGGACAAGTTTATGGTAGTCTTCATCGACGACATCCTGATCTACTCAAAGAACAGGGAAGAGCACGAAGAACACCTGAGAGTAGTGCTACAGAGGTTACGAGAGAAGCAGTTATATACGAAGTTCAGCAAGTGTGAGTTTTGGCTCGGAGAAGTTTAATTCCTCAGACATGTTGTGTCTAGGGAAGGGATAAAAGTTGACCCTGCCAAAGTAAAAGCTGTTCTAGAATGGGAGCCTCCTAAGACAGTATCCGAGGTCCGAAGTTTTCTTGGCCTTGCAGGATATTACCGAAGATTCATCGAAGGTTTTTCTTTGATAGCTAGTCCTATGACCAAGCTGTTGAGGAAAGATCAAGCCTTTGCATGGAGTGATGCCTGCCAGCAGAGTTTTGACTAGTTGAAAAAGAAGTTGACAACCGCACCAGTTTTGACAGTACCTAAGCCAGGAGTGGAGTACGTTCTTTTATGTGATGCTTCGGGTCTTGGTTTGGGAGCAGTGTTGATGCAAGAAGGCCGAGTGATCGCCTATGCTTCAAGACAGTTGAGACCACATGAGAAGAATTATCCGACACATGACCTAGAGATGGCTGCAGTGATTCTTGCTTTGAAGATCTGGCGACATTACCTGTTTAGAGAAAGATGCCGGATTTTCACAGACCATAAGAGTCTCAAGTACATCATGACTCAGAAGGAGCTTAACATACGATAGAGACGTTGGGTTGAGTTGCTGAATGATTATGAATGTACTATTGAGTATCATCCACGGAAAGCCAATGTTGTAGCTGATGCGCTGAGCCGGAGACAACCAAAAGATGCTTCCACGACCTACTCGATATCATCCCTTATCGAGTTGAGGAAAATGGGAGTTGATCTTTCAGTGGACGATACAGGAGCTTTGTTGACACATGTGGAAGTCAAGTCCAATCTGAGGGGCTGGATTGTGGAACTACAAGATAGAGATCCCGATCTGATTAAGCTAAAGGAAGCAGTACGCAGTGGAAAAGAAGACAAGTTTCACATAGCCGAGGACGGTGCACTGATGCTGGGAAAACGTTTATGTGTACCCAGTGTTGGTGACTTGGGTAGTCAGATTTTGGAAGAAGGACATATGACACCATATGCTATGCATCCTGGAAGCACAAAGATGTATCAGAACTTGAGGAGCCATTTTTGGTGGCCTCGCATGAAGAAAGATGTGGCAGAGTATGTTGCAAAGTGTATCACATGTCAGCAAGTAAAGGCAGAACACCAAGCACTAGCAGGAAAGATGAGATCCCTCACAGTACCAGAGTGGAAGTGGGAGATAAATACCATGGATTTTGTGGTCGGATTACCGATGACTCGACAACATGATGCTATCTGGGTTATTGCTGATCGACTAGCAAAATTAGCTCATTTCCTTCCCTTTCGGCAGACCGACACCATGGACAGACTAGCGAAGCTGTATGTTGCAGAGATTGTGAGACTACATGGAATTCCTAAGTCATAGTTTCAGACAGAGATCCCAGGTTTAGTTCGCGATTCTGGAAGAGTTTGCAAGCAACTTTGGGAACCAAGTTGAGCTTCAGTACCGCCTTTCATCCTCAGACAGATGGGCGGTCAGAGAGAACTATTCAGACTCTAGAAGACATGCTAAGGGCTTGTGCTCTTAACTTCAGTGGCAGTTGGGATCAGTATTTGCCTTTGGCAGAATTTGCCTACAACAACAGCTATCATTCCAGTATCGGAAAGCCAGCTTTTGAAGCTCTATACGGAAGGAAGTGTCGAAGTCCAGTTTGTTGGGACGAAGAAGGGTTACGTTTGACCGTTGGTCCGGATTTGGTTAAGCAGACAGTGGATAAGATTCAGAAAGTGTATGAGAGCTGCACAGGACCGACAAAAAAGTTACGCAGATAAGCATCGACGAGAGATGGAGTATGCAGTTGGGGAAAAAGTCTTTCTCAGAGTTGCACCGTGGAAAGGGGTTATCAGATTTGGAAAAAGAGGAAAGCTGAGTCCTAGATACATCGAACCGTATGAGATCGTGGAAAGGGTTGGACCCTTGGCGTACAGATTATCCCTACCAGAGGAGTTGTCTCGTATACACGATGTGTTTCATGTCTCCATGCTGAGGAGGTATAGATCAGACCCGAGTCACGGGGTTACCACCACAGATGTAATAGTGGCAGAAGATCTTACATATACAGATGTACTAGAGCAGATTCTTGCCCGAGAGGACAGACAGTTGAGGAATCGTGTCATCCCTATGGTAAAAGTAAAGTGGAGTAAGCATTCCGCTAACGAGTCTACATGGGAGGTAGAAGAGCATATGCGTTCTCAGTATCCGCACCTGTTTGCTGCAACGGAATGAATTTGGAGGACGAAATTCTCTTAAGGTGGGTAGACTGTAACAGCCCGGGTAAAATTAGTATTTTTACCGGGACTTTGAAAGTCTTTTATACAGTAATTTACCTATGAATTTAATTTTGGTAATTAATTCTAGGTAAATCGAGTGTAGGATTTCGAAACCGAGCCGTGTCCCACGCTCGGGATTTTTCTGCAGATTTTACGGACCGAAGTTGGAATTTTTCGGGTCCAGAAATCTTCAGAAAAGTCAGGTTTATCCTCGAGTTTACGGACCAGAAATAAAGGTAAGAGGGTATAACGGATATTTTCTGGTCCAGACAGTGCACAGTATATCTGCACAGTGATCTGCTTTTTCCTGTGGGGCCCGTGAACCTTGCCTTTTCATGTTAAGTCCGTGAGTGTTCCTGTGATGTCTGTGAGTAAACCTGATAAAACTCTGCTCTTCCTTTCCCCTACAAAAATGCAAGTCAGAACCTTCTTCCTTCTGCAAAGAAACACCAACCAGTCTTCTCCTGCTTCTCAAAATCGAAAAAAAACAAACAAAAAAAAGAAAAGAAAATCAACAACCCCTCACACCCCTTCTTCCTCTTCTCCTTTCCCCGCGCCCGGCCAAGTGCCACCCCCACCGACGGCCACCACCACACACAGCCACCACACACCTCCCCCGTGCGCCGCCATCCTCTCCTCCTTCTCCTTCCTCTCCTTCTCCTCCACGGGCAGAGCTGCCCACAACCGTCCCCGCCTCCTCCTCTTTCGCACCCGCTGTGGCCGACCCGGAGTTCCTCCCCTCTCCCTCGCTCGCCTGGGCGCCACCACCCGCAGTCGCGCCTCACCTCGTGTCCTCATCGCGCCGCTCGCCAGTCGTCGCCGTTTCGTGCCGCGTCGCCACCGCTGCAAGGTGAGCCCGTGGTTGAAGATGGTGACCCGGATGTGGGTCAAGGGTCGGGTTGACCCGGCTGGATGGTTGGACCCGAGTGTTGGGTTTGGGCTGTGGAATGCTGGGCTTGACGTTTTGGGCTGGATAGATTGGCTTTAGGGTTTGGTTTGGGTCTGCTGGGCTGCTGTCTGTTGGGCTCGCTGCGTGGGCCTGCCTGGGCTCTATGTAGTGAGCTGGACAGTACTGCTCAGGCCCAATCCGAGTAACAAAAATAAAAAAATAAAAAAATAAAATCTGTTATGTATATTTTTGTGGTTAATATTTTGAAAATTAAATTATGAAAATATTTTAAAAAATATATATGATTATTATGGAATTTTGAAAAAAGTATAAGATATGGAAAATAATTAATATTTTGAAATATGGAAATACTTTTGGAAAAAAATATATATGTATATAAATAACGTTATGAAAAATATGTTTGGAAAGGATATGATCAAAGTATACCGGAAAAATATCCAGGAAGTTTATTTTGACACCTAGAAATAAAGGGTGAATGATGATGATAACGGGGTTATACCGGGACGTTTAACGAGCCAGTTAATGTTTTATTTTACAGTTACAGCATTAGACTGTCATTTGCATCTATGTGCATCTTATGTGAGTGTATGCTATTGTTTGCTATATATAGGAGTTGGTACCGAACAGTTGCTTGAGGATCCTGCTGTGGAATCCGAAGAGGAGTTCCATAACTGTATCGGCTAAGGTGAGGATGGATAACCCTAAATATATGCCTGTATACTCTGTTGGAAATGTTTGTTTGCTTGATTAAACTGCTGAGTTGTGCTGGTATTTTCCTTGGTTAATTGTTGATGTTTTGGACTTGCTGGTATTATTTGAGCTATGATGCTGATCTGTTATTTGTTGATAAGAGAATTTAATTGAGATGATGATTTAATTGTCATGTGATAAGTAGTGGTACGACTGTAGGTTAGAGACTATTTTGTGGTGGCCATGACCTAGTTATTGTGATGGCATGTCTATGCCGGTTGTTATTGGGGTGTCGTCCCCTGGTTTTGGATTTGGTTATTGGGATGTCTATCCCGGGTTTGTTTAGGTATGGCACCCAGAATAGGCTGATAACCTGGTACGACCCTAGCTTATCAATGACAGGGCCCGGAGGATAAAATTGGTAATTTAAAATATCTTTTGGCTTGATTGGTGATATTTGTTGTCTGCCTTATCTTTCCTTGAGTATTACAGTTGCCTGTATATTTAAGTTTATCCATGATTGTGCATATATGTACCGGTGGGCACTTCGGACTCACCCCTCACCTGCGGGCTTTCATCCCGTAGGTTGAGTTTTTCGTAGTTCAGGTACGATGCTCGGACAACTGCTGTATTCCCTCCACCTGAACCTGGATCCATTTCCGCTGCATGTCCATATTATAAGTCTTCCACTGCTGCTGTATAATTATGTGTGTTTATGAAGATGCTTGCTTGCTCCTTTCTCTGCTGCTGATGTATATGTTGTGAGCCGTGTGCTTCAAAATAATTGTCCCCATGTAGGGTGACGGATGATGATTGTACTTCTATTATATAATTATGGATGTACTATTTTCCACTATCAATAAGAGTAGTTTCGGCACGTGTCTACAGTGTGCGGTAAAGTGTTTACTGTGCATGGTAAATACGGGTCGGGCGCTTCAGTTAATATAATTAAATGATAAAAAAATTTGGAAAATAATACTTCTCCACAATAAGAATTAAGAACACGATGTATATGTAAAGGAGAAAGAACGGGAGAGATAGTAAGAATATAAAATTAACAGGAATTCTCTTTTTGTCTAAGTTCATATTATAAAAGAAATATGAACTCTGTTATGTTTTAAAGTTCATATTATAAAATTTATATGCGTTCTTCTTTAGTAATTATTAATACTAGATTTGCTGATGATATGAGAATTAAATTTTATTTTTTCCAGATTTATATAAATGGTATAAACTAAACTACGATATTAGACATTATTTGATTATAGAATATTTTTTTTATAATTACTGTTGATATTACACTTTAATTATTTTTACTTTTTAAAAAATTATGAAAAATGTAATCAAAGTATAACATTAAACTACTAATGTCAATGTTCCCTAGAAACTACCCTTCACGAAAGTAGATATTATAGAACACAATTGATTTTATGCATGGATGAGGAATATTACCTTGTCTAAGTATGCCTAAACGAAATGCGAATAGAGTGGCATACGAAGCTGGTCGGTATGCCAAAACTTGTCTAAGTATAAACTTTTTTCTTAGAAGACTTTCCTATATTTATTTTGCAGTCGATGATGTAATATCCTGATTTTTATATCAATGAAAATCTTCCATTTTTTAAAAATATTAATGTTGATTTATATGCCAAAAAAAATTAATGGTGAACAAATATTTATTTTGTAATTATAGTAATATTTTTGTTTTGAGAATTCTCCACATTCAAGGCTTTAGATGCTATAAAGCATTCCACCCACACCTGGTAATCAAATCATGATTTTGTGGATGGATGAGGAAATTCTAATGTGCAAGAAGTTTTTCTAAAAAAATTTAAATGTTTTAGATAAATACAAATTGGTTGGAAAGTTTTCTAACGGACATTAGGTGGAGGTAAAACTACAAAAGAAAATTTTATAATACGAGATAACGCATTGAGCTCAGACAATACGAGCTATAATACACTAAAACATTTATGTGATGGTGTGTGATTCTGATTTGCTTGTATGCTGTACTTGTGCTCGTGAGCTACTCACCCTACGAGCATGACTTCACTTTCATGTATATTTAGACTTTTAATGTTCACTGAGTAGGCGACTCACATAATCGCCACCGTTGTTTTTTGTGATGCCGTGATGGCTTATTATTGGTTAAGCCGGTTGATCTCGTTTATTTTTATGACATCTCGTTGTTTATACATTTTCATGGAAAATGTTTGTATGCCGAAGCATCGGTTTTTGTACCCCGGGTTTCAAGAGTATTTTGGTAACTCTTTTTCATTTAATAATTTTATTTTTATTTAATTGGGGTACGGGCTTCCACAGGAGTAGATAATAAGCCCCTCCTAAGGCACACGCATAGAAGAGAATAGACAAATAAAACCTCTCTTAGGGTATCCCGGTGAGACATGGGACGAGGAAAGATGAGACAAGGAGAGATGACAAAACCCCTCTAGGGTACCCCGATGACATGGAGTAGACAATAAGCCCATCTTAGGGTACACACAAAGATGAGAGTAAACAAATAAAACCCCTCTTAGGGTACCCCGATGGGACGAGGAGAGATGAACAAACCCATCTTAGGGTACCCTGATAAGACGAGGAGAGATAAGAGTAGACCACAAACCCTATAGGGACCCTGATGATATGAGAGTAGATAAACAAATCCCTCGAGGATATGTAGACGATGAAATAGACTTTGAACCGTAGGGTATGTAGATGATGATATAGACGACAACGTTTATGCTGAAGTAGACTTTAAACCCTCTTAGGTTAATATACATAGATCATAACATCATCTAATAGTAGACTCCAAATTTGAGTGTTCTTGTTCTAGACTTGATTCGTCCTAAGTTCCTAAGGACTCATCCACGAGGGGCATCTGTGAATGTCTAAATTTGACGATCCATATTTTTATTATTTTGGATTTCATAATGTGTTTTAGCCCAATGTTAATTAGATGACTTAATTTTGAGTTTGGAATGTATTAGAGGTTTAATTAGTGAAATATGGGAGCCTAAAATGAGGAATTGAACCCAAGTTCTCAAACAAGAACCACATTATATCCCCAATTTACCACTAGACCAAACATCATTTTTTGTAGGCATGTACACTCAAATAATTAATATCAGAAATTTTGGAGGGCCCGTGTCTGCTCCTGATTTACACAAAAAGATCAAATCATGATGGAATCAATGGGATTGGAATCCAAAAGAGACAAGAATGCGTTCATTAATTAGGGCTAGACGATCATCTCATAATGACGGCCAAGTCCGGGCAGTCATAGAAGGGAAGACCGCCACAGCCGGCGGTCCTGTCAATAAGACCACCCGGCAGTGGCGGTCATACGCCCCTTGTACACGGAAAATCAAAGATTTTCGACCATTAAGACGTTCCTACGCATTTTTGTTCAGATTTTTAGCAGGAATCCCGACCAGTGATGAGGTCCACGGCCTCTGTACTCCAGAACTCTATAAATAGAGCCCTCCTATTCACTTCCAGGGGGTCCAAAAATTCTCTATACACACACCCATAAGCTTAGAAAGCTTGAAGAAACTATATTTCTCCAACCCTCAAACACTCTTTCCTACTGTTATTCTGGAGAAATCCCGTTGAGTTTAGCATTAGAAGGCATCAAGATTGAAGAGTAGTAGCTGATCAAAGAGGAGGATTATTATGTGGTGCCGTGGTCACGTGTATGGAACTCACTTGGACCTCGAGTATTATTTCTCCGGTTTTCGGGCGACTCTCGGTTTTAACACTTAATAGCGAGTCGATGGTTTGACTGAGGTGGAATGGTTTGCGACATGGTGATACTCCTGTGTTTGCTACCCACATGTGGAAAGAGGAGCAGTTGGGCTTGGTCCAAGCACCGATGGAGTTGTAAGACGTGGCTCTGGATAAGAGTGGGTATCGGCAGGTGCATGCTTCTGAGTGGCTTTCCTGCTCGGCCTAAGTGAAGTTGTAAGTCGTGGCTCCCGATGGAGTAAGGTCTTGGAGCATCGGCAGACGCGTGCTCCTGGAACGAGCTCGGTGGAAGAGTGGGCTCTTGGTGATATTGCTAAATGTTTCCGATTAGACCCGATGTTTAATATGGAAGTCTCCCACTTGAGGGGAAGATTGTTGGAATACAAGTGTGAGTAGTGTATCCTACATAAGAAAGAAAGAGACCAAGTGAATAACATATAAGTAAAGTGGAACCATGTACCCAATACCATGAAGTTTTAGCTTACTATGTAGTGTCTTGATCATGCATATAGAACTCACTTGGGCCTCACATATTATCTCCCTGGTTTTCGGGCAACTCTAGGTTTTAATAGATTTCACCACATGCAACATCGTCCGCCTAGAAAGCCCATGAATTCTAAGTTTGACAAGAAGGTGTTTGCTCGGTTGTTCCCTTCAAGGCCCAACAACCACAAAGTTTTAGAGGGAACACCCTGTCGTTATTTATTCAGTTCGTTTGTCTTCGTTGAACCCTGTTTCTTTTTCTATTCGCTCCATCAGCATCCAGAATTGTACAAAAAGTAGGGAAAAAACCCAACTTACTGTTATTGAAGCAGTGCAAAGTGCAAATAACAAATTACAATCTTCTTTTCCTATATGTTATGAGATGGCACCCTCGTCGTCTGCGCGCAATTGTTCATTGCCATCCCAAGAACAAGAATGGAATAAAATCGTAACCATATTCCAATACCAACAGTTTCTTTATTAATAAGAAAACCCAATAACAAAGGAAACCAATCAACCCAAAACAATCCAAACCGCAACCCATGCATGGGATGGGAGGGGATTGTCGTTCCAAGACAACAACAATACAGAACATGAACAAATTAAAATATAAAGATGCCTGCAAACCAGCTGGGAAAGAAAAAATAGACACTTCCAAATGACATATTAAGAATATTTCTGCAGCAGTAGTAGTGGCAGTAGCAGTATGAAATCCTTCAACCGTAGATGAGATCCCACCAGTCTTAAATGTTGGACGATTTCTGTCACCTAAATTCAGTCTCATACCTAAAGTTAAACAACATGACCCCCGTGTACATTCCACCTTCCTTCTGGCTGGTTGAGGTTGTCCCATTAGACAGAGTATCCGTTTGTGTGTATGTGAAAGGGACATCGAATGATGCCTGTGTTGCATGCAAAGTGACTAACACCACTGTCTTCGGCGGGACAACAACCTTGTAGGTAGTACTCACGGTGGATGCTGACTCCAAGGTTTTTCCCCACTCGTACGGGGCACTAACCTCATTCCCAGTTGACAACTCAACTTTCCCATTGACTATGACCGGGATCCCAGAGTTGATGTTGGTAACGACATTATTATTATTGGATGGCCTGCAGGTTACTTTCCAGGTACTGGTTTCAGTCTTGGTGTAGCTTAGCACCACATCTTTTGATTCATTGGCGGCCGGATCTTCCATGCTGTTGTTAACAGCTAGTCCAATGGCCAACTGGATGGTTCTTTGGTCATAGATTCTTGCGTTGCCCAGGTTGAATTTGACATCCGTCATTTCACTCTCCACGGGAACAGGAGGAACGCAGAATTTTTCTTTATGCAAAAATTCGGGATCATAACTGAAGTTAAATAGACCGAGCCCCGTGTACGTTCCATCTAGCTTGCTAGTTGAGGAAGTCCGATTACCGACAGTTTCCCTCCGTGTATACGAAAAAGGAACATCAAATGATGCCTGGGTTGCAGACAGAGTGACTAACGCCACTGTCCTTGGTGGCACGACAACCTTGTACGTCGTATTCACAGTGGATGCAAACTCCAATGTTTTTCCCCACTCGTACGACCCTGTAAAATCATTCTTCCCAGCTGCTGGCAACCCAACTTTCCCATCCTCGCCGATGATCGGGATCGCTGACTTGAATTTGTCGACAGCCACATCATTGGATGAACTGCTGCTGGCTACTTTCCATGTACTGGTCTCAGTCTTGGTGTAGTTTACCCCCACATCTTTGTTGTCGTTGTCGTTGTCGTTAACAGCTTTCCCTATGGCCAACACAATGGTTCTTTGGCCATAGATTCTTGCATTCTCCAGGTCAAATTTGACATCTGTGATTTCAGTTTCCACAGGAACAGGACCACGGAATTCTTCTTTTAGCAAAAATTCGGGATCATAACTGAAGTTGAATAGACCGAGCCCCGTGTAGGTTCCACCTTCCTTGCGTGTGGCTCTGGATACACCATTAGGTAGAGTATCCCTCTGTGTATATGAGAAAGGAACATCAAATGACGCCTGCGTTGCAGACAGAGTGACCAACGCCACTGTCCTTGCCGGCACAGCAACCTTGTACGTAGTATTCACAACGGATGCAGACTCCAATGTTTTTCCCCACTCGTACGGCCCACTAAAATCATCATTCCCAGCTGCTGGCAACTCCACTCTTCCGTCGACGGTGATCATCGGCATGGCCGACTTGATTTTGGTCACCACATTATTCGGGGATGATGAACCACTAGGTACTTTCCATGTACTGCTTTCAGTCTTGGTGTAGGTTAGCGCCATATCTTTGTTGTTGCTGTCGCCGTGGTCGTCGTCGTTAACAGCTCTTCCTATGGTCAACTGGACGGCTCTTCCGCCGTATATTCTGGCACGTTCGAGGTCAAACTTGAGATCAGTGATCTCAGGAACAAGATCAGGATCGGGGAACTCTCTGCTAAAGATGAGGGAACTGTTCCAGCACAAAAGAAAAACCCGTTGCCCCTGCCGCACAATTCTTCTACTTTTAAATAGTGACCAGAAGAACTGTTGAGGGAAGCTCTCTTGCCATATGAAAATTTCGAATCAACAAACAAAGTGTCACTGAACGAGGTGGCACTCTCTTTCTGACTACTGTCGGCACAAATTTGGAGATGATAAGGACGATCATGGATGGGGACGGCCCTCAAGTACTTGTCGTTATTACAACATTTGATGTGATATTCATAAAAAACGCCCATGATGTTTGGAGGCTCCGGTTGAAAGACTGCCGCTTCGTTCTCGGATTCGGCGGCGGCTACCAGAATGTTCGTACCGGAAGGAAGAAAGCCAACTGGCGGACCTGGTAATATACTAATGTATCTCCTGTCGTAAAAGATTGTGAATTTTGTGAGATACTTTGGTGCCATTTCTATCTATTTCTGTCTCAACTCGTCCACAACACTTAGAACCCTGCCTAAATCCGCTTTATATAGAAAAACAGGCTGGCCTTTTTGAAGACATAAAAATCCTGTTACTTGAGGTATGCACGCCAACTGTTTGAAGAAATGTCTACATAAATTTCTGCATATGGGTCTTCCAAAAAAAAAAAAAACAATTCATGTGGAAAAAGAATGGTTATTATGAAGATAAGAAGCTGGTAGGTGTATTACAATAATTTAATAGCAGGAGGAAAAAAAAGTTTAAAGCATGTATGTAGGAGTGTGTATGTAATTTGTTTAATTGCAAGTTGGAGTCTTGACTTGACAAGGTAGAGTACTTCATGTGGTTAACAGTTTTCCAGCTTGTTCATGTTGATGACCATGTAATGCAATTGTGTGTGAATGAATCGAAACACTTCTTCACTACAGATTGAGTTAAGCCTTTTAAATTGTTGATGCATTGCTTTCTTCCTATTTGAGTGTTTGAGTGATTGGTTAAAACATTGCTGAATTGTCCTGTTCATTGGTTGTTCTCTATTCTTTTGGCCTCCTCCACTCATGTTTTTCATTCTTCTTTCCTTCTCTTGTCTTTTTTTATGCTTTGTTTGCAATTAAAATACAGCAAAAATCAGCATCCTGATATTGACTTCAAACATATATTGTTTATCATTCTCAATGGTGTGTTTTCCAAGTCTTCCAAAATGGTTTTCAAAAAAGTAAAAATAGCAGCTGGAGTTGAAAGCGAATGCAGCATTACATGTATATACTATCTATACGATACTTAATTTATATTAAGCAAAGCCCTGGCCTTAAGTCATGCACTATATACTATAATATGATGTTTTCTATATTTAGCAGCGAAAAAATGATGTTTTCTATAACCACTTGGATGTTAAATAGGTTATTTGCGATATTATTGCCTAATAAGTTGAGCCTCATGCCAAAACGTTCAAAATGACCTCATCATTGGAAATTTCGTCTAGAATGACCAAGTTTCAGAAAATACTTTAAAATGGCCATGACAATTTAGTTATTGTTATAAAACCGAGCTTGTGCTCGGGAGAGAGAAACCGGGAGAGAGAATTCTCGGGAGAGAGAAAATCGAGAGAGAGAGAGAAAACCGAGTTAATTGCTCGTTCTATCCTTTCATTCATTATGTTTCGGTATTTATAGAGAAAGTGTGTCCACTATTTACACAGTGATTCTACTATTTACACAGCATTCACGCACAGTGACTCCACTATTTATACAGTATTTATACAGTATTTATAACACTCCCCCTTGGAGTCACTGTGTATAGAGTAAAATACGCTAAGTGGAGAAACTGCCTCATTAAAAACCTTACCAAGAAAAAACCCTGTGGGATAAAAACTTGGTGAAGAGAAAAAGAGTACAGTGCGTATTCTACTCCCCCTTATTTTGGCCTGACTGCCTCATTAAAAACCTTACCAAGAAAAACCCTGTGGGATAAAAACTTGGTGAAGGGAAAAAGAGTGCAGTGGCCTCTCTTGATTTATTGCAGTCGTTGCATGCTAATAACTCTCTTGTCAACTTCTGGTGATGTAGGCCTTGTCTGATCACTTCTGACACATCATTACTCCAGCTGGACAATATGGACAGCTTTATCTTCATAATTTGTTGTTGGAGCATTTGTCTTGCCCTCTTGCTTTTGTAGTCCAGTGATGCAACGACTTCATGTGTAAAGTTGTAGCAGATGTCCGGCTGTGCCTTTTGTGGATCAAGGGGGGATCGGCATCTGCAAGAAACAACTCTTCTTTCTTCGGGCTTACAGGATTATCATAACACCACTTCTTTTATATCCCGAAGATAAGAGAAAACACATATCTTGCCAATAGGCTTAAGTCAAAAGCTTCAGGCTTTATAACAAGGTACTCCAGGACCAATTTAATAGCACGGTATTTGGAAGCCTCTTCTGGAGTGCCAATCATAAATAGATTTATCCATACTTAAAATGACTGAAAATATCAATTCAGTTCTATTTTGTAATTTCCCGGGAATTAGTTGCTTCAGGCAACTTGGATCGTTCAGGGATCTTCATGACTTATGGATCCATAATAATAGGCTGTAATAGCATTCACTAGATGCATTTCTAATACTTTTCATATATTGCTAGACTCATCAAAATAATTGCATCCACCATAGGGGAGTATATCTCCTCATAATTAATACCTGGTCGTTTAGGTAAAAACTTTGTGACACAAAACCGTGCTTTACATCTCATTATTTATTTCTTTCCGCACAAATACCCTTTTATGACCAATTGAATTTTACACCTTCTGGTGTGTGGACTACATGTTCGGAAATTTCTCGCTTCGGGCGAGTTCAATACAGCCTTAATTGTATTCCTATATTTTGGCCAATTATACTGTGCCTACATTTGTCAACGTAGGTTCATGATCCTCATTTCATTTAGCACTATATTAAACATAAATATTCAGTCGACGGTTATTTCACGTCGGTTCCATCTTATTGCTGACACTGTAATTGAGATCTCATCATATTCAACTTATTTCAGGTACCTGTGTTACTTCTGGAACTTTATCAATTTGTGTCAGACAACCTCTTCTGGAGGACTTTTAATTCCAACCTCTACTGGAGGCCTTATTTCCTTACTGGGGCTATCTTATCACTTTGTTTCTTTTTCTCTATTGAGAATTTCTTTTCTTATGAAACCGAGCATAGATTCATTTGCATACTCATATTGTTCTTCAGGAACATCAATCTAAACAGGAGCATTTACAGCTGGTATATGGTCACATATTTCAAATAAATATGTCTGGCAAATGACTTACTAATCTTTTGTAAATGAATCATCTTTTTGAACTTCAGGTTCATACTAATATTCGAGGATCAAAAATTAGATATTGATAAGTCGTTTCAATAATTCTCTTGATCCAGCTGCTTATTTTCTCTCCCCCTGATGTTTGGTAAAACATCAACTAATAAGCAAATATTGCTATAAACGAATCTCCAATCCCCTGTCTTATGTTTCAATTACTTTTATAATTTATGGAGATACATACCCAACGTAGATTCCCAATCTTCTTTAAGGGACCAATTTCACAATCCTGTGGTGGAACATTATATACTGAATAACCAATGGTCCGAAGATGGGAGATACTAAGTATGTGACCATTAATCAATTAAATGAGGGAGTACTTATAACATCATGTTGGTAAGTCACACTTCTTTGGGCAAAGCTTCTCCCGGTTCACCCAATGAATTTTATGGTCCTTTCCGCAAAAGAATGTACCCATCAATTAAGCTCATTATAAACTTGTTTGGTGGGCACTAATTGTGTAATGGCTTTGATTAAATTTTCCTTTCCAGCGCTTGACTGCAAGGATCCTTTCTTTTGGGGTTTTTTTTCCTCTGAATTAAATAAGTCCAAAATTTTGCCCATGTGAGAGGTATAAAAAGGCACTTAGGGTTGAGATGTTAGTGTGCAAACAGTAGGGTTTATGTCAAGTTTCAGCATAAAACATCACCCATAGGTATAAGATTGCAACCCTCTGGGTATGATAGATGATGACTTGGGGTGAGGCACCCTGATACGTAACGCCCCGAATCTTTCATAAGTTGATTTTCGGCATTTTTGGAAATTTATTCCGATTTTACCCTTGAGGTATTTTCGAGTTTTAGTTGAGGAAATAAATTATTTTGCCATGAGAATGTCCATTCTAAGTCGGTATTGTTCGTAGTTCGGGTTTCGTTGATATCGGAATGTGTTTCGGGGTGAAGCACGGGTCTTGTTGAATCTTCGATCGAAACTACGTCGTTTTGTAGGTTTTTAAAAAAAAAAAAAAAAGAGAAAGGGCTGGTCAACTGAGGCGGGTTGACCGCGCCCAGCCAACGACGCGTCGTCGGCTGGCGGGTCACACCCTAACCCCAGCAGCCCCCCTTCTTCTTTCTCCTTCACCTCTTCTTTCTCTTCTTTACTTTTCTTT
>JAKUCV010004066.1:4533-15724 GCA_028386065.3 Turnera subulata | reverse complement strand
CTCCAAAACCATTTGGCAGTAGCTCAAAAACATCGATGTTGGACATTAAAACATCGATGTTTTGAGTACTTGAAAGTTCAATATCTTGACAGTAGCATTATAACATCGATGTTTGGGTCCTGGAACTCAAGAATATCGATGTTGACACTCAAACATCGATGTTGTTGGAGCTCTGGAACTCAAACCAATTTGGCCGAGCACAAATAACATCGATGTTCAACTCCTAAACATCGATGTTGTTGAGTCTTTGCATGAGAACATCGATGTTGTGTCACATCAACATCGATGTTATGGCCAAACATCCCTTGAACGACAATCGTGAAGATCTTGGTTGTACTATATGAATTATTTCTTTTTAACAAACAATACGTTGTTCATATATTTAAACTAATAAATCTTTATCTAATTTAACATGCATTTTTTGCCTTTTCCTTTTCATAAATTTCTTATGAATAACCAATTGTACATATTTTCTTTATTTATTCTACCTCATCACAAAAATTTCAACATTTTAGTTATTTTATGAAAGAAAACTATTAATTAATATTTTATTTGATATATCGTTATCATAAAAGAAATAATTTATTTGATATTATAAAAATAAACAGATTATATGTTTAGTATGCTTAGGATGATAGGTTTTGGAAAATCATTAATTTATTGTAAAACAATATTTTTTATACAAATCTAGAAACTTACTAATTTTCTTCCACAAAAGTTCAACCTTCATGATAGGATTCTAATGATTTCAAGTTCATAGATTTTGTTCATCAGGTTCTTTTCCTCTAAAGAAGTAATATTGACAACGCTTGCATCTGTTGGCATGCGGGATGAACTCAGTCCCCACATCCAAGAACTGGTGAAGAGAAAAAAGTATTTAGCTTACATGTGTATACATTTTAAAATGAAAAAGAAGTTAAGATCCTTGTTCTTGATTTCGTGGCATGTTATTGGTTAGGTTAGCCTTTACGTAGAGGACTGCACAAGGTTTCTGATTGTTTGTTCAACTACTATTCATTGCAGCAACCCAATCTAGTCTATTGAAAATTTTGGTATATGGGAGTCCGTCCTGAGAAAATTTGTATCTGATAAAATTAATGTTATGGCTTGCGAAAGCTGAATTTTGCCTCACTAAATCTCAAATACCTTTAATTTTCATCGTCCAAACAGCTGGGGCTGGAAATATTAGGTCCAAACATCAAGGTCTTACATATGAGATAATGCTTGTTTCGAGATTTCAAGTTAAACAACTACTCCTCTGCTCTTGATGTTACCCTTGGCCTTTCTTCTACTCGGTCCACACAAAATCCTATGAGAAATATCAAGAGCTCAAGATGATGCTTGAGCAATGCAAATATGCACGGGTTTTTTGGTCCCAATGTCTAGTGGTTTGGCCAATTTGGTACTCCGACATTTTTTTGGCCGGGCAGGTACCCCGACTTTGCATGGGCAGGCCAAACGTGATCCCCCGGTCAGGTACCTGCTGACGTGGAGGGCTGCCCGGATTTGGAGTTTAGGGGATGCTTCAAAACGACGTCGTATCGCACCAAAACGACGTCATTTTCACGTGTTGAGTGGACACGTCAGATCCATGTGTCCCTATAGGCCACGCATGTTACCAACCCGATTCCTTCAACCAAAAACCCGCCCGAAAAGCATTGACAACCGGTTTGAAATTTTATATTAAAAGACTGTTGTTTATTAATAAATAAATAATAATAAGAATATAACAAAAAGAATTAGATTGACCAGTTATTTCTCTTTAAAAATTTACTTTACTTTTTTTCTTTTTCCTCATTGATATGTATTAGTGTTATGTAATAAAAACAAAAAAATTCAATCAATTATTTTCCTTTTCAAATTTTCCTTTACTTTAACTCTTTTCCCGGTGTTTTCTCAATATGTCTTAGTCTTCTATTCCCAAAACTTCACCTTCCCCAATATCAATTGCTTAAATCCCTCCCACCACCTCCATTTCCGTCGTGGGTCAAAAGTAAAAACCTCCATACTTGATGTGCAGCCTGAGCGGCGTTCTTGGCCACGGATGCCAACAAAGCGATCCCATGCTCGGCCGCCGCGACGGTGTTGGCAATCGGCGCGTTAACCACCAAGCACCAGTGCTCGGTTGTCGCTGCGAGATCCACATTATCAATCCCGACGCCGGCCTTCCCGACAACCTTCAACCTCCCAGCGGAGGACTCGAACACCTCGTGGGTGACCTTGGTCCCGCTTCGCACAATCAGCGCGTCGCAGAGCGAGATCTTGGTGTAGAGCTCCTCCGACGAGAGGTTATAAGAGTAGTCCACGTTCGCGAAGTCCTTCAGCAGATCGAGACCCGCCTGGCCCAGCTTCTCGACGACAAGCACGGTGGATTTTTAGTTTTGACCCACGACGACAGTGGAGGTGGTGGGAGGGATTTAAGCAATTGGTAGTGGGGAAGATGAAGTTTTAGGAATTGAAGACTAAGACATATTGAGAAAAAAAAGGAAAAAGAGTTAAAGTAAAGAAAAATTTGAAAAGGAAAATAATTGAAGACTAACAACAGTTTTTTAATATAAAATTTCAAACCGGTTGTCAATGGTTTCCGGGCGGGTTTTTGGAGCGGTTGAAGGAATCGGGTTGGTAACATGCGTGGCCTATAGGGACACATGGATCTGACGTGTCCACTCAACACGTGAAAACGACGTCGTTTTGGTGCGATACGACGTCGTTTTGAAGCATCCTCTAAACTCCAAATCTGGGCAGCCCTCCACGTCAGCAGGTACCTGACCGGGGGATCACGTTTGGCCTGCCCATGCAAAGTCGGGGTACCTGCCCGGCCAAAACAAATGTCGGGGTACCAAATTGGCCAAACCACTAAACATTGGGACCCAAAAAAACCCAAAAACCCAAGCTCCCACAATCGAGTCACACTTCCTCCAGGTACCTAGCTACTCTTCCCTTCATCACTCGAACAGAGAACAGAAGTTTGTTCGATGTTATATTTCCTATTGGGACAATGTTATTTTATTCCCTTCAAATATTTCATCTCTTATTAGAAATTTGGTAGGGTTTTGCATGCAATTATTTATCTCTCCAACTGGTGCAGTCTTTGATCTTTTGCAATGTAAAAGGGCTTTTTTGCCTATCATCGTCTACCTAATGGAAGCGCCTGACTTTAAATACAAAGCTGAAGGCAGAGAAGCTACCACTTGTTCTTAACCTCCTGAGAAGGTCTTCATATTTGGAAATGCTGGAAATACATCCAGGGGACATTTGGGATGAACCAGGAGCTTCAATTTACTTTGTAGGTCCCAAATGGGGATTGCTATGGTACCAGGGCTATGTTTAGGGTACCAAACCCAAGCTAGAGTGGACCAATGATATCGTAACACTTAAATTTACAAGTATTTTTAAAAATTTTATTTACAAATGTGTTCTATGAAGTTAACAATAATAAAAAATGCCCAATTCTTTTGTTCTTTTTACAATATTATACCAATATTAAAATCCCTAAATAATCACAAATCCATCCCTAATCTATCTGGTACAAAACAAAAATAGAGAATCAAAGAAAAGCCAAACAAGTTAAAATCCCATCCTTTGGTTTATCACTGTTCTTCCATGTATGGGTAAGTTAAAGCACCATTCTTTCTCTTATATTCTTGCATTAAACCTACTTTTGATGTTTTCGTTAGATGGGAAGTTGACAAGGGAAGAATTCCCACCTATTGCTTGTAACCGTTTGTAAGCTTTATGTCTTTGCCTTTTACATCGTTGAACATCGACCTCTAGACTATTGTTTTTCGTTCCAGCTGTATCAAACTGTTTTTCTTTTGCATTAGAATAGAGCTGATCTTGAAATTTGTTTGTTCCTAAGATTTTGAGATATTTATTACTGACTTTTTAGCTCTTGTTTTCGATTAGGTCATACTTGGTTGAAGGTAATAGATTCGCAACTGAAATCAAGAGTGCATCTTGTCATCCAGAAAGAATTGAATGGAAAAACAATCCAACTGAAACTTGTCCAAATTACCGGCATGTTATTAACAATACTAATGTATGCTTATTTCTTTCTCCCGTTTGTCATTTCCTCTTGTTTGAAATTATTTTCTAACAATTTTTTTTAAAAAATTGATTTACACAGTAGTTGAGAATAGCTACAGAGGAGAGTATTTCCATGTTTGACAAAGAAATGGCATATCAACGATTCTCAAAGTTGTCTGGAGGAGGTCCCTTACATCCGAATCAATCACCTGTAGAACCACTCCTAGAAAAGGTAAATAAATTACTATTGAAACTAGTTCACCGCCCGTGGAACCAATCGGTGTGGCTAGCATTTGTTTTTTTTTTTTATAAAAAAATAAAATTAATTTTTGAATTATAATTTTAAAGCATTTCTTATGTAATGTATACAAATAAATATTTTTTATAAATTCATAGCCACGTAAATTTTAATCAAGTTATAAATATTTTTCTTTCATATTTTATTGTTTTTGAATTCTTTCTTTTTTCTAATATAATAGAAAAATATACATAAAAAATAGTATAAAAAATTAAAATATTTTATAACTACTAAAAAATATAAATAAACACAAAAAATAGTATAAACAATTCAAGTATTTTATAATATTATAAAAAACAAATATTTTGTAAATTTTACATGTATAATTTTTTTAAAAAAAGTAGAGAAAATAAAGTATTTTTTATAATATTTACAACACGTAATTTTAAAAATTTATACGTTAAAAAATTTCCCAAAAAAATGTGTGTAGTTAAGTTTATAATTGTATGTTCTTTTATTTTTAAGGTCACGGTCCGAATCATGACAAAATTTTTGGAAATATATCTTTTTTGTGTTGGACACTAAAGATAATTGCACAAATTATAGGGCGTAAAATATAATTTTATAAAATCATTGTACCTAAAAAATTAAATAATCTAAAAGGACTATTATATAAAATTAATAAATATAAATTTAAAATATTTAATTATTATTGGTCCATTTGAGCCTTGGGTTTGGTACCCTAAACATAGCCCTGGGTACCATATAATTCCCCGTCCCAAATATATGGATCTGTTTTGTCTTCCACTTTTGTCTTTCTTTTTTTTGTGTGTGTTTTTACACTAAATAGAGAGGAAGTGCTTACACTAGCCACGTAGGAACCTGAAATCTTCATGTTTTATATAGATTCTGCTTATATTTATATTATTTTTTAAAAAGTTTAAAAATCTATACAAATGATCTATTTCTGTTTTAATATTTTAAAAGATGAACTTGTTGTTCATCTATTTAACCCCAAATTCAAACATTTTTTTTTCGATATGATCAAGGGTGTTTTAAACATACAGTTGGGCTTATTTGGCCCGTGATATGATTACGCCTCCTAAATCACAATTAAAAGGAAATACGAGTTTGAATTCCAGTAAGAAAATATTGGTTGTACATGTCGCGTTGAGGATCGGATCCATTTCTGATTTCGTCTGAATGAGGTAATATGGCGGATTCATAAGAAATGAATGATAATTGATAAATACTAGTATTTTGTATGGAGATATAGAAGTTATTTTTCATTTAAATAACTTTTTAGTAAAGAAAGAAACACAATCCTTTAATGCCTAATCCCTTAATTATTGTTGTATTTTCCATGCGCAGGGTAGTAATGATTCCGGACTTTCCTTTTCCTTGGGAATTTATTCGACTTCCTTATATGCAAACTAGGGTTTTATGTTACTACTCATGAGGTTTATAAGGATTACTTTGAGAACATTGTTTGCTTTGTTCTCTGAAAACTGTTTACGATAGAGTGTTCTCTAATAAAGTGAAGCAGAGACAATTGCCAATAAAGTCTAGGATTTTACTTTGGACTCTGTGGAGATTATGGAGATCACTATGAAGGTATCACTGATAATTCTTTTCTTGTATTATATATATATATATATATATATATATATATATATATATATATATATATATATATATATAGAATCGTTAGATTAAAAGCTGGTGGTGGCCTTGCACTTTTTGCCTGTTCTTTGATGAAATTTAGTTATCACGCTATAACATAATCATCTAGGGTTCAGGTTCTTATTCTGCAGTATGGCCTTAACTAATTTTTGATGATAAATGGCCTTAACTATTAATTAACCTTTGATTTTTTTTTCAAAATTTTGGGTGATTTAATATTGTCTTGACAAATATTAATATACGAATCCATCCAGCTAGAAAATATATATTCTGGCAGCAAATTGGATATTGCAGTCACAGTTTTGCAATGGATTCTTAGATTTTCTCTGATATACCTATTTAAGCAATATGCTTTGACCAACTCTTGAACTTTTCCGGATTGATTTATTTTATTGGACAAAAAAGTGATATGGATCATTATTTTCTTCTATGTCAGAGGCTCATTCTCCTTGTTTGGGCTAAGCTGGGGAGTTTTTTTTCATCCTATGAAAGTAGAAGTAAGCATGTTGGGAATGGGTGTGGGAATGGTGATCTTGACCAAGTGGATCTTGATCTAAATTTATGTCGATACCATGACTGTCGTATACCTGACCCTTTGGATTCTGATGATTATTTGAAATTCACAGATTTTGTTCATCAGGTTCTCCTTCTCCACCAAAGAAGTAATATTCAACGCTTGCATCTCAGTTTAAGAGGACTTTTCCATGCTATACAAGCATGCCGACGCATGCCACCTGATCTCCGTCGCCATGGCGAAGAAGTATTGAAGAGAGAAAAGGATTTAGCTGACATGTGTATACATTTCGCAATGAGGAAAGAAGTTAAGAACCTTGTTCTTGATTTTGTGGCATGTTACTGGACCGATGCCAATATTTACCAGAGAGGAATGTACAAGGTTTCTGATTGTCTGTTTAGCTGTGATACACTGCAGCAACTCAGTCTAGTGTACTGCCAAATTGTGGCTCCTTTTTTGATTAGAACGATGCTTATATTAGGATAAAATAGAGAAGAGGAGTGGACTCCTCATGAAATACATGACAGAGGCCGAAGCAGCCCCATTACACTGATTGTATAATATACATAAAAGAGAAAAAAGGTTACATGAAGCGACACAAACCTATACAAAGACCAGATTACTTGAAGGACCACGCCACGCTAGAATGCTATCAGCATTGGTGAGCAAAGCAGAGAGGTCATATGGAAAGCTAGGTTGGTTAGCTTTGAACCACACAAGAGCTTTAAACAACACCGACTCAAGAATCCTTTCCCAGGCTACTGCTGCACCATTAAAGATTAACCTATTCCTGATAAGCCAAATGTTCCAAACCATGGTAAAGAACAAGACCATCCACGGGTCTCTAGCGCGAGGAGCATTGAAAAGCCCCATCCATTGGACAAGAAGTTTATCCATGGACTGTGGCATACACCAACTTATACCTCTCCACTCACACAATTTATTCCAAGCTTTCCATACAGAATCACACAGCCCAAAAATATGATCTCTATCCTCTATATACATACCACAAAACGGGCATGAGGCATTCTCAGGCAGAATGATGGATCTCCTTAAGAGTGTTGCTCTCACCGCAATACCATTATTGAGAGCCATCCATAAAAAGCATTCTATCTTCGGGGGAGCATACCTCATCCAAACCTAAGGTAGACCGCTGCTTGAACTCAAATTCTGAAAAATCAGCTTATAGCCAGAGCTAACAGAATACACACCAAAATGATCTCCCAACCACCGCCATCCATCCAAAGAGTCCAAGTTAAGAGTCACCGACTGAAGGTTATCCAATAACAATGAGATCGTCTCCATCTCCCAAGAATAAGGACTTCTCCTCCAACTGAAATTCCACTCACACCGCCCATTCACAGAACTAGCAAAATCTGCTACACAAGCGAACTTGTTATTAGAAAGAGCGAACAGTCTAGGATATAAATCCATTAGGATCCCCACCGATAGCCATTTGTCAGTCCAAAATTTACAAGACCTCCCATTCTTCACATCCACCACCATCCGGGATGCTAAACTGAACCCCCCTCGCGATGACTCCTCTCCAGCATTAACAACACTCTTCCAAATATTGGAAGCAGCCACTAAATTGAAAACAGGCCAAGACGATCCCGAAAGACTCTTATACAAGGAGGATATCAAAAGGTACCATATCGGAGCGTCCGAAGGTTGAGATTCAAAATTCACATACCTCCATATCCACTTAAACAATAGACACTGATTCTTGATAAGAAGATCTTCAATTCCCAAACCACCACAAAGCTTTGGTTTAGCAATTTTGGACCATGCGACCAAGCACATCCTCCTCTTCCCTTCTTCCCCTCCCCAGAAGAAGTCCCTTTGCAGACTCGCAAGTTGTTTAGCCACGCCATAGGGGATCTTGAAAAGAGATAGGTAGTATATTGGCAAGTTACTGAGGACAGCTCTTATCAACGTCACCCGACCTCCTAAGGACAAGAATCTGCCCTTCCAAGAAGCCAATCTGCTTCTAAATCGAGCAATAACAGGATCCCAATTCATAAGTCTTTGCATATTTGCGCCCACCTGAAGGCCAAGGTAGTTAAAAGGTAGATGATCAGCCTTACTTTGCAGCACATCAGCAACCTCGTGAAGCCGAGTATGTGGGATATTAATGCCAATGATACTTTTGAAGCTAGATTGGCAGGTGTTTTTGAAGCTTGCATTGCGCGAAGCTAATCAGATTGTTGAAGTGTTAGCCCGGACAACACATTGATATTTATGTTTTTTCAAAAAAATATTATCAATGTTTAATTAATTATATAAAATAATATAGAGAATTAATGATAAAAATACATAAAAAATCACAATTAATATAGATTGTATCTTGCTATATATATCTATAATAGATAGATGCCAAAGGATCTACGATTGGTCAGATCATGAATAATTGGGGTATATGTGTGTTTAAAAAAAAAACACTCTACTTTACAAAAATTGATATGGATCATTGTTTTCGTCTATGATAGAAGCTCATCCTCCTTGTTTGGGCTAAGCTGGGGATTTTATGTTTGATATGCACATATTTCACACAGTAATAAAGGCACGAAAAGTTCTTTATCATTATTATTTTGAATAAAAATCATAAATTTACTTATCTTTCTTTCTTTAATTGTCTAATAAATTGCTCGAACTGACAATTATGATTTCAGGTGTTAATTTGGCCCATTTCGCTACCGAAAGCGATCAATTTCGGCCAAAGCTGGAAACCGGGCAGAAACTTGAGCACAGTTCACTCTTTTGCTGATTTCAGAAGCTTCAGATGTTCAATTAATGTGAAACCAGTTGGAGATGAAAGTAAACATCCTGAGCTTTCAAATGGTATAAATTTCATAATATTTGGCCTTGTGGATTAGGAGCAGTAATTAATTCAGTTCAGTCCAGACGTGCAGGAATCCTGCACTGGCAACCGACCCGGTCTCGTTATTTTCATCATAACTCCTTCTACACAAGTCCAATTAGGGATTTCTTTATATAGAAAGAAAGATAAAAGAATTATCTACAACTTTGTAGAATATGCCAAAGACCAATTCAGCTGTCTAAAGGTCCCAAATACGCTTGCAATTCTCGGGTCATAAGTTTTTAACAATGTGACCCCTTCTAGAAAAGCATCATGGCAAACATTGGGGCATGCTTTGTTGGACAATCTAAGTGGACAACCTGGAAGGCATTCAAGGAGTATAAAACAACCTGGAAACCAACACATTTTCCTGGAAAGGAAGCTCAATTATTAGCACATTCAAAAAGAAAGAATAATCATGTTAGGGTGGAAAAGTAAGTGGCAACCCATCCCTTTCAACCACCCCACCAGCAATGCCTTCAACATTCAGCACGATTTTGGTTTCCAGCAAGTGGCAACCCATCCCTTTCCAGTACGATTTTGGTGGCTAAAGGACATTAAAATATGTCATCTCCAAACTGTCCAACTAGTGAAGAAGCACTATAAAAGAGTGAGAGCTGAAGGAGGCAACACACACACACTTTGAAACCAAAATCCTGTCAAGTTGTTTCTTCCTTTAATTTTCTTGTGAGATTGTTTGTGAGGATATCATGTCTTTTCTATTTTCATTTGTTGTTCCAAGTTCAGTCATGAACTAATCTTCATTCTAGATCATAAGGGTGTAGCCGACCCCAAATTTGTTATGGTTGTACTATTTGCTGCAGTTTATCTACAAGGTAATTTTGATTGATTGTTGTGAGCTTAATTCTTGCTTTAAGGTAGTGGCCAGCTTTATTGCAACTTCTAGATAATAGGTGAAGTACTGAGAGGAGAAGTCTATTATCCGAAAATCATCAATCATCTATAATCTAAATGTTGAAAGCGTTTAGGTCATCATGGAATCCGTAGCAACAACAAGCTTCATTGCTCCTAGAGCTCTTTGAGACGAGACTGGATTGGCGAGAGCGGCTGGTTTCACTATAGGTTGTTACCCATCAAAATTCATGTGGTTGGCTACAAGTTTCAATTGAAATAGTACATTGATCCATGGCAAAGGAAAGGGCGGTGAATTCCCGAATGATCTAGGCCTTTTATCATTGCATTGTTGCTTTGTTTATTTCTTCCATTATCATTTTTACTTTCTGTCCTCTTCTCATTCAATTTGATTTGCTTCCTTATGAATCTCCAATTCTGAGATTATTTATTTTCATTTATTTTTGGCCATACGATTGAATCTAATATTGTCTTGCCTAGTCTCTGTGGATACCACCTTGAATACCCCGACGATTCTGTGCACTTATTGAAGCGCCCCGACCCGTATTTACCGTACACAGTAAACACGTGCCGGAACTGTGACAACCCAACCCAAAATGAAACCAGCATACAGTGTGAACCACAATAACTCGGGCTCGACAGCCCATAATAATAAACATCAATAATAATAAAACCGGCCCAATGGCCCAATAATAGAAAAACTATGCACAGCGGAAGACTTTAAATAACTATCACTGTATGCGACACATGCAAACTATGGATCCGAGCCCTATCCAAGGGATAACGCAGCTGCCTGTCTGGAATGCACCCAACCTGTACCAAAAGATAACTCATCCTACGGGATGAAAGCCCGCAGGTGAGGGGTGAGTCCGAAGTGCTCACGACAATGGAAAGACGATCAGTATGCACACTATAACTACTCAAGTCAAAAACACGGGCTAAACAGCCCAACCCAAAGACTCGACCCAAAACTGAAAAGACTCAAATAAAATCAATT
>JAKUCV010004064.1:39786-87765 GCA_028386065.3 Turnera subulata | reverse complement strand
CATCATCCCTTTGTTCCCCCTATCTTTTTGCCTAAATGAGGGGTTCCTACAAAAACAACACTCATCCTTGCATTTCTACAAGAATTGATTAAGAACTTGGATGCTTCTTTGGTTATTTGCTTGGAGCATCCGCAATCAAGGTACCAAAGTACACTTGATGCCTTCAAGCATACCTGCAAAACAAATCAAAGGGATTTTGGTACCCAAATCTTTTTGGGTCCTTGAGGGTTAGGACCATAGTGGTAATGAGCTTCTTCTTGTGCCCAATGCCTATGCCTAGTAAAACAAGCAGGAGCAATGTGTCCTACTCTACTACAATAATGGCATATAACATTTGGGTTATGCATTCTCCTTGGTTGATAATAGTTGCTATTTTGATTATGTCTATGCATTCTAGTAAACTTGTTTTCCTTAGGTATAACCCTATTTTCCCTAGGTTGGGCTATGTGTGTCCTAGGTTTAGTGTGATGAGATTTTCCATTCCTACCATTGTAGGCATACATTTTAGCATAGTGAACTTTTCCACTACTTGCATTTGGTTTGGCATTTTGACCATATGACCTTCTATGATGAATACATAATCTTGTGTCATGAACATGTGATCTAATATGATAAGTAGAAGATAAAGCATCATGTTTATGTGTCTTAGCATTAAGCACAGTAGGTTTGACATCATTTGAAAATTTCTCTAATGTTTTCTTCAAATCATCAACTTGATGCTTAAGAGATTCATTCTCTTTTCCCAACTCAACACAAGAACATAGATGTGAGGATATCTTCTCATTAAGTTCATTGCAAGACATATTAAGAGCATGCTTTTCTTTTCCTAGCTCATCAATTTTGTTTAACAATTCATCCTTATCATGTGATAATAATTCTACATTATTTTCTAGGGTCTTGTTCTGTTTCTTTAAGTTCTTATTAACATTTGAAACAGAAATGAATTTACTATACAATTCACTAAATGCAGCTTGCAGCTCTTCAAATGTATAATCATCATTCGAATAGGAAGTACTTACCTCTTCCAGAGATTCTTCATTTGCCATGCAACAGAGGTTGACAGTTTCATCTTGCTTGCTGTCGGTTTCCTCATAGATGACTCCCAGCATTTCCCACATCTCCTTGGCCGTTGCGCAGTGCGAGATCATTTGATAGCCTTTCGGATTGACTGCACATTGGAGCATGTGTATTGCCTTGGAGTGGTTTTCAATTCTTTGGATGTCATCTTCGTTGTACCCCGTTTTCGTCCTTGTCGGAACTTGAACGCCATTCTTTATCGTTAGCCAAGCTGCAAAGTTATTGGCTTGGATGAAGATTCTCATCCTTTCCTTCCAATATGCGTAATTTGTCCCGTCAAAGAATGGTGCCTGGGTAGTGGATTGTCCTTCAACGATTCCTGCATACAAATAACTTAAAGAAGCCATAGAAATTTACCTCTCAAACGGTTAAGTCTTTCAGAGAGTTAGGCTCCGCTACCAATTGTTAGAACAATAGCCCTTCGCTAGAGGGGGGGTGAATAGCGATAATCGAATAAAAACGAAATAAGCAGGAATTAAATGCGGAATTAAAAGAATGAAGGACACAAGAAATTTATCCTGGTTCACACACACTCTACTAGTGTGGCTAATCCAGCCCTTCAAGTCTCACTTGAAGATTTCACTATCTACGTTAAGCTTACGGGTGCTTAACAAACCGTTACAACCTAGGAATTCTAGTCACAAGAATCCTAAACCCTGAAAGTTCAAGTCACATGAACTTCAGCTCTCTTGCTTGAAGATACCTCACTTCAAGACTTTCCTAGGAATTCTAATCTCAAGAATCCTAGACTTGCTTAAGGATACCACACCTTAAGACTTCTCACACAAGAAGATATACCCTCTTCTTGTGAATCTAAACAAGGGAACTAACCTCCCTTAAGGTGTATGAATACACAATCACTCAGAACAAAAGACTCTCTCAAAGAGCAGGTATGAGTGTACAAGTGAAGCTCTAAAAGGCAACTCTCAAATCCTCAAAAGGATATTGGCTCAATAAAGATTTTGATGAATGTATGGAATGAATGCTTGAATGTTGAGAGTTGATTAGCTTTGAAACATAGCCAAAGATGCTCAATTTGTAGCTCTGAAAAGTTATAGAGTCGTTTGAAATCCACCCAAAAACAGCCTTAAACAAAACATAGTGGGTGCTGAAAAGTTGTCTGCTACAACGGCAGAACATCGATGTTTTGCATCTAAACATCGATGTTTTAGCCAACATTTTTAAATAATTGTTCCAACGGCTAGTAGAACATCGATGTTGCATTTTAGAACATCGATGTTTCCATACTCAACATCGATGTTCTTCAATTCAACATCGATGTTTTTTGGCTTCGCAAAAATATGATGGAAAAGGGTCTATGCCAGAACATCGATGTTGGAAAATGAAACATCGATGTTTTGTGAAACATCGATGTTGTATTGTCCAACATCGATGTTTTTTGGCTTCGGCAAAATTATGTTTCAAAGACAGTTTTCATGAACATCGATGTTGGATTGTAAACATCGATGTTTTGACCAACGGTCACAAGAACATCGATGTTTAGGATGCCAACATCGATGTTATTTTCCTACTGCCAAATTTTGGAAATCTTTGAAAAACAGAACATCGATGTTTGGTTTCAGAACATCGATGTTTTGGACTAAAAACACAACTTTGTGATTGAAATGATGCTATGAAATGCATGAGTAAAACTTGTTTTATTTTGAGCCAATGCCTAAGAGAAGTTGAGAGTTTTACCTTGTACAAATGGGTCCTAACTTCTCTTGCTCTTCTTGTACTTCAACTCTTGATCATATCTTTTCTTGAATTCTTGATCACTTTGGTTGAGCACTTGTTTGCTTGATTTCTTTTTGCTTCAAGGTGGTCATCAATTGAGCCAAGGTTTGTCATTATCAAAACTCTGAAATGAAACAAGGAGACATGAGTTCTAACAGATTCCTGGACCCAAAAAATCCCAACTTTGGTTCGTAAAATCCGCAGAAAAATCCCGAACGTGGGACAAGGCTCGGTTAACGAAAGACACTCCAAAACGCGTATCGGTATTAAACCTTGTGTTTAACATTTTAATTAATCTTTGACAAATGTAAAAACGATTTAAAAATTATTCTTTTATAAAATCCACAATAAATCTCCAAAGATTAATATATATATTATCATGGAAAATAAAAGAAGAAATTCCTTTTTAAACTATAATTGGTAAATTATTGCAACAAAGAGATCATAGTAAATTAATAATAATACTACTATTAATGTTGATTAGAAAATAATAAGAATAATGGTAACAATAATAACAATAATAAAAATTTTGAGAGTAGTCAAAGTAATAATGAAAATGATGAAAAATGACTCGGTTTGGTAAAATCCGTGATTAACCACGATAAAATTTTATTAACCACCGTAAAAGTCAAAACAACTTGGTAAAAATCACGAAAATTTTACCCGGGTCATTACATAAAAGCACAAGAGGGTTGAGGTCTCGGGTTTGACCCTCACTCTTCTCGACTAGTATTAAAAAAAAGAACAATGTATTTTAATGTGCTGTGAATATTTTAAATTTTTCATTAAAATTTATAAAGAAATTTTAAAACTATAGAGTAATCCATTTCAATATTTTATGAAAATTTTAGTATTTCATTGAAAAATTTAATAATTTATGGGCTATATAATAATTCACTGAATAATTTAACAAATATTTTAAGTGTTTCATTGAAATAAAATTAAAATTTTGAAAGTTAAAGAATATTCATGTCATAATTTCATAAATATTCTAGTTTTTCTTGGAAAGCTTTTTTAAAATTTTAATATATAATAAAAATAAAACATGAGATAAACTATTTTTTATAATAATAAATAAATAATCTTTCAGATAGTTAAAATTACATCTAGGCGCTTTGGTATTGTGCAACCATTACTTGTTTCACCTAAAACGGTGCGAATGAATTATTCTATAATTATTTAGAATTTTCTAATGAAATACTAACAATATTTATAAGATTATGGAATGAATTTTTCTATAATTTTTTGTCTTTTCATATGACATGTATAAAATACTTATAAAATAATTTATTCAAATTATTTTGTTGCTCTTAGAATTTTTAAAATTTTCAATGAAATAGTAAAATTTTTGGAAAGGAATATTTTATATCTTTTAAAATTTTTCAAAATTTTCAACTAAATACTAAGAATGTTCATCCAAATATGGAATGAATTATTCAGTACAACTTCAAATTTACAAAAAAATAATGAAGTATAAAAAATATTTATTAAATTATGAATTGTTTCCTTTTTAAAAATGACATTAAAAAATTTCAGTATAATCCACATTCCAAAATGACAATTTCACAATATTATCTAGTCTTTATTGTAATTTTTAATAAGAATGAGTGATTTTGGTAATTATTAAAAATTTGAGGGCTATTCTATAAAATTATGAAAGTATTAAAATAATAATTTATATCAAAAAAATTCTATTGGTCCACGTCTGCCTGGGTTTTGGTACCCCATACGTTGGCCAAGGTACCGTAGAATTTCCCTTATACATGGCTAGCCAAAGATAAATGCCGAATAAACCATAGATTTATTCAACAAAAATAAAACAAGACATATAGGTCTCTAACAATTATTAAATGATCTCAGGGAAACAAACTTTATGCTCACTCAACAGAGAGAAAAAAAATTATAAGCAAATTAGAACCAAATCTTAAACGCAGCCTTAAGAAGCATAGGGAGAGGTTACAGCTTCTGTGTAGGGTAGGGCATGATTCCTGAAGACTCTACAGAATTCGATCTTCTTGGAGTACTTTCCAGCTTCATCACTTTCGTCAAGATTATTATTCCACTTTAGCACATGAATTTCTTCTCGGGCAAATTGAAGCATCATGCATCTACCATCCTTGAAAGACCGTGGTATGAAGTCGCACACATATTCTAGGTGATATTCCTTACCATATTGAGAAGGAGTATAAGAAATAAAGGGCACCCACGAGGCCTTGTTGCAGTACTCCTTCATTACCCAAACAATATATTTTCGCCTCACAGTAGTAGCACACATACAGAGATATTCCCCAACAACTCCCACGCTATAGTCTACATCACGATCTGGAGAAATCTCATTTGGAGGGTTAGGGACACGATAAAACTTCTCCTTGCCCAAATCAAAAGCGAAGATTGTAGTAATTCTCCTAGCTGGGCGTCCCCAATGATGTGCACCATTCAAGAAGAGGCCCATGGCCACAGTCAGGATATGTCGCAAGTACTCCTCATCAGGATTTTTCACTTTTTTGAAGGAACCTGTTTTGAGTGAGAAAATCTCAACTTCACCATCAGCTCCAGCTAGAAAAACCTTGTAATCATCCGAAGCCGAATCATACCCGAAACCATAAGCACGATAGTAGTTTCTATTTGGCAATTTTCTACAGATACCAGTGAAAGGAATCCACACAAATGTCTCCCAGTTGGAGTAGTCGGTGCTGGTGAAACGCAAACAAACTAATCCATTGTATGATCCTACAAAAATATAAAACCTTTCCCGACCTGATAACTGAGATGCCGTATACTCTTGATCTTTTACGCGGCCACAATAATCTGATAATACAACTCCAATAAAAGTGCCAAGGTCGTCATCTGATGATTTGGTACTGTAATTTGGTGGAGAGGAGTATTCTTTGCAGGGGTAATATAGGAGTTTTTGTACGTTGAACTTGATCGCCATCAAAGAGAACAACGACTTGGAGACTGACCTGAATCGATCAATGGATTTCATAGGTAACAAATCTAGAACCTCCTAACAATTTCTGGTGGTAAACAACTACGATTTGGTGCTGCCATATTCGTGGAGATCACTAGTTGTTCCATATCAGCGAGCAGCCTGTTCTGATCATCGATACCCTCTTCTCCATTTGATGCGCCCGATGACGACATAAGTAAGCCCTTTCGCTAATTGCTCTTGTTTTAGGGTCACTGTGTGATGGCAATAGACACTTTCTTGCCCTTTATTTCATGTGCATTTATACTTTTTAAAACATATGTCGTCATCATCAAAATTAGATATAGTAAACTATTTTAATTGTGTTTCTGGGTAAAAGCTCCATTCTCAGCACAAGTATTTTCCAATTGTTTGATTTGGTCCTTATGTTTCCATTGGGCTCAATTTTTTATTTTAATTTGCGAATTGGGCCAATTTACCCCAGGTAAATTAGCCGAAAGTCGGGTTCAATACATTTTACCTCCCTGATCTTTCGGTCAAACTTCACTTACCCCCCTGAAAAAAAAAACCGATATTTCACCCCCTGAATTTTATTTTTCTCGAGTTCAACCCTTGTGGTTGAACCAATTCCGTTTCCGTTAGGTGATATAACGGAAACAAGGATTACTGACACGTGGCAATATCTTGACCATTCGATAACTTTTTTATTTTGTTTTTTAGCAAAATAAAATAGAATATTTATATAGAAAGAAAAAAATATTGAAAAATCAGAAAGAAATGAAGCCTCACCTCCACTGATTGTTACTCCCTCACAATATTTTTTCCCATTATCTTCTTTTTTAAAAACGAAAAAGATATTTATATTGAAAAGAATGACAAATCAAATAAATGACACGTTTTGCAAATAAAAAAACAAAATTGACATTTAGTTTTATAGTGACCATTCAATAGTTTTTTATACTTTTTTTAAAAACAAAATAAAAAGACATTTATATAGAAAAGAATGAACAAAAACTTTTTCCACCCCATCTTTCTTTTTTTCAGTCCATCCCATCTTCTTCTTCCCCCCTCACTCGTCTCTTTATCCAGAACAAACTCCCGGCCCCCCACCCTCCAAGCCTCTCCCTCTTTTCTCTTTCACATCCACATATTGAATTGGTCGCCGTGAGTCATCGTTGCTTTGGGTATGGGTTGTTATGTTTGGTGTGTGGATGACACTGGAATTTTGCAGAGCCGGTGTGGTTGTTTCAGAGAAAGGAGAAGGAAAGAGTTGCAAGGTTTATTCTATAAAAAAATGGGTCTGTGAAGTTTGATGTTCTTGGTGACGAAGGAGATACTATTTTTGTGTATTTTGCATTTGTAAATTTGTGTAAAGGAAGAAAAAGAAATAGCAGTGGATGTAGGAGCGTAGGGTGATTTGCAGGTGGATTTGCAATGGCACCCTCATTTGTGGCAGGAGGAGTGCTTGGTGCTGCAGTGGTGGTTTGATTTGGCTTCAAACCTGAGTCATGAGAGGTTGTGGAGTTGGTTTTGGGCTGGTTTTGTAGCAAAATTGGAGGAGGATTAACCGCAAGTGAGGTTCTGTGCAGTGGTTGGTGGATTTGGAAGCGGGGCTTCTGTTGGAAGATTGAGATAAGGTGGTAAAATTTGATCTGCAGGGGAGATGGGTTGCCGACGTTATGGTTGTTGCTACTGTTAGGGGACAAGTAAGAGAAGATGGAAGAGAATTGAGATCCGCTGGCAGCGCTGGTGTGAAGAACAAAAGCAAACATGAATCCAATATGCAAAATTCAAAGTTCTCGTTGAATAGGATATTTTTACCTTTTTTTTGTTTAAAAATTAATTTTTGTTGCCTTTTCTTGTTAGAAAATTAATTTTTACTGAGCATAATTTTTTGTAGCCTTTTTTGTAAAAGAATAATTTTTTTATTGTCAGAATTTCTAGTGATTTGTGAGAGGCGGAATTTGATTGGATTTGATTGGTTTGGTGGTGGTTGTGATGGTTGATTATAATTCTTTTTTATCTTTTTTTTGTAGAAAAAATATTTTCCTATTGAATAGAATTCTTTTAGCCTTTTTCTGTAAAAAGAATTTTTTTTTAGTAAAATTCTTGTTTGCATTTTTTTGTTAAAAAAATACAATTTTTTGCCGTCACCATCAGTTGGCTCGAATTTTGCCACGTGTCACCTATCTACGCATTCCGTTAAGATCAAGTAACGGGCTTGAATCAACTAACGGAAATGAGTTTAATTGCGAAATAGTAAAGTTGAGGGGGTTAAATTCCGGTTTTTTTTCTTCAGGGGGCAAATGAAGTTTGACCTAAAGATCAGGGGGGTAAAATGTATTGAACCCCGCCCAAAGTCACATTTTAGAGTGTAAATTGAGACAACATAAGCTGACTGCTAGTCTAAGCACCCACCTGTTTTTTCCACCTCTTTCTCTGCTTTAGTCTAATTGAGAAGCTTGCAAGTCAGAGAGTTTGATGCTTATACACTGTCACATAAGTTTCTGGCTAGCAAAACATAAATGCCGAATAAACCATAGATTTAGTAAACGAAAATAAAATAGGAATAAATTTTATGATCACTCGACAGAGAGAAAAGACGTTTATTAAGCAAATTAGACCCAAAACTTAAAAGCAGCCTTAAGAAGCATAGGGAGAGGTTAGAGTTTCTGTGTAGGGAAGGGCCTCCCTCGGGAGCACTCTATGGAATTCGATCTTCTTGGAGTACACTTCAGCTTCATCACTTTCATCAAGATTATTATTCCACTTTAGCACATCAATTCCTACCCGGGCAAATGGAAGCATCATGTATCTACCATCCTTGAAAGAACTTGGAACAAAGTCGCACACATATTTTAGGTGTGATCCGGTATATGATATAAAGGGAACCCATGAAGCCTCGTTGCAGTATTCCTTCATGACCCAAACAATATTTGTTTGCCTTTGTTTAAAACGACACGAGAGATATTCCCCAATAACTCCCAAGCTATAGTCTCCATACCTAGGGCTAGGGACACAATAAAACTTCTCCTTCCCCAAATCAAAAGCAATGATTCTACCTCTTTTTTCCCAATGAAGTGCTCCATTCAAGAAGAGACCCCTACCTGGTAACCATCCAATACGTTGCAAGCACTCGGTGCCAGTATCTTTCTCTTTTTTGCAGGAACCTGTTTTCAAGGACATAATCTCAAATTCACAACCTCCAGTTCGGGGATCAAGATATCTAGCCACCAAAGACCTTGTAATCATACCCAAAACCATACCCCCAACCATAAGCAAAATCGGTCCCATGTAGCAATTTTCTACAGATACCGGTGAAAGGATTCCAGACAATCATCTCCCCCTGGGAGCCGTATCCGTCACTAACATCCATACAAAATAATCCGTTGCATGATCCTACAATCAAATACTGCCTCTCCAGACCTGCAGATATTAACTCAGGTGCCCTAATACTATAATCTGATAATGCAACTGCCCTAAAAAGGCATCGGTCATCGGATGATTTGATACCATAATTTTGTATATACATCGGGTAATATAGGAGTTTTGGTATGCTGAATTTGTTCACCAGCAAAGAGAGGAACGACTTGGAGACTGACCTGAATCGCTCAATGGATTTGAGGGGTAACAAATCTAGTATCTCCTCAACAATATCTGCAGGTAAATAACTACGATTTGGTGCTGTCATATTCGTGGAGATCACAAGTTGTTCCGTATTGGTGGACTTTGCTTCATCAACGAGCAGCCTGTTGTAATCGCCACACTCTTCTCTTTTTCGTTTGTTTACTGCCCCCGACGACGACATAATTAACACCTTTCGCTAAGTGCTCTAGTTTTAGTGTTACAACTGTGTCGATTCTTTTATATATTGACAATTTCATCCTTACAAAAATTTTAGTTTTCTTTATTTTTATTTTCTCTACCGTCTTTTTCTCTTAGTCCAACAATAGTGAATTTTAAGTAAACTAAATTTACTTTTTTTACATTTCACAAAAAAATATTTCTCCAAAAAACTGTATTTTTACAAATACAGATTATGTTATTTTCATCCCTAATTTATTTTTTGAAAAATTTTTAATTTAATTATTTTTACAATATCTTATATTAAAGTTTTTATGTTTAACAAATTTTACAAAATCTTAGCACTTTAAAAATTATTGTTATTAAGTTTCTAAAATTAATATTGTTGTTTATCTTTCCATTGGACATTTTTTTTTGTAGCATATAAAAATCACATGCCACATGATTCTTAAAAAAAATCACGTGTCACATTCTCATTGCGATCGAGTAATTTTTCATCATATGCAACTCAGTTTTTGGCCAAATTTAAAATCTGGATAAATTGACCCAAAGTTGTAAACTTGGCCACGTAGGGTAAAGCATACAATTTTTTTTTTTTGATGCTAATCGTGAGTATTATTGATTAACCATAAGATGTTACACTGATAGGTCAATAAGAGGCATGACCATTCGGCATAATACACTTAAATCAAGGGGGAAAAAAAAAAAAAAAAAGGAAGAGTTTAGCCTACTGCGTCTATTAGGTCCATGAAGCAATCACAAATGGCACACAGGAGCATCAGTATTGTTTCTAGCAATCCAAATTGACCATAAAACTGCGTACCCAATAGTAATCCAAGCGTGTCTTGCCGAAACCTCAACCACCAGTCCAGGCCATTGTTCAAACCAATCCAAGACTGAATTCGGGGCTATCCAATATACTTCCCACCATCTGCAGGTGCGCTGCCAGAGCATCGAGGAGAATGGGCAGTGAAGAAACAAATGACAGGTCCCTTCTTCATCGATTATTATCAACAAAGATAGGATACTCGTGGACGGGGAAGGAATATTAGATCGCATCCTGCTTCGGTTGTGCTAACGGATTAAAACTAAGCAACTAAGCTTTTCCGTACGAATGGTAAATCAGTGACTTATTTGAGGTGGGCTGACTTTGTGCGTCTTGAACTTTGTGTTGTAATGTAAGGCTTGCAAAATAAGAGGATAAAAGGACACCTAAGTCTCTGGAGTGTGTCATCTTGGATGCCTAAGTCAAAATCGGACTTTCTTAAGTAATAAGATAGAGGTTAGGAGGTGGGTATTTATAGATTGAAGTCTACTTCTTAGGTCTCTAGTGTCAACCTAGACACATTTAGGTCGGATCTGGTGCGCAACCCGGGTCGGATCCGGATTAGTCGGGAGGAAGCTCCGAATACCGGATAGGCAACAGAGAAAATGTCGAGCTAGACACATTTGGGTCTTCGATGTAGGCCTGGAGCTGTGAGTCTTTTTATAGTTGGAACTTCATGATCACTTTGGATCGGACCTAGCTTGGGCCATGAGCTAGGTGAGCTGTGGGTCTTTTTATGGTTGGAACTTCTTGGTCACTTTGGATCAAGACCTTACTTGGGCCTTGAGCTCGGTGCTCTTGGATTTATCCTACTATTCTAAGATTTGATTTGTAGACTTGTATTAGTCCTACTAATTCTGTATATCATCAATGTGCTGAAATCTTTACAAAGCTGGAGGCCCGTTAAGTGTTCCTTGAAATATTTGGTCACTGCAATAGTTGTGTTTCCTGGTGACTTATGTACATTCTTTACCTGCTATTTTCCTGTTAATAGAAATCTCCACCATTTTTATCGCAATTTTTTTAGTGAAATTTAGAATCTAGATACAAATTGACCCCCACCAAGGATGAGCTTCGTTATCGCGGCATACTACCACAAGCGGATATTACTTGCCCCTTGTGTCTCTCTCTCCCTGAATCCGGGGATCATCTTCTAGTATCCTGCTCATTCACATGGCGTGTTAGGTCTAAAATTTGCAGATGGTGGGGGGTTCACTGGTGCAGCCCTGCTACCCTTCACGAGGCGTTAATTCAATGGACAAACTTATCTCCATTCCCAGGCAGTAGATCGATCTGGGTGATGATCGGGTTCTCAATTCTTTGGAGCATTTGGCTTGAAAGGAACAAAAGAATTTTTCAGAACAAACATACAGAATGTGATAAATTGGTTGATTCCATCATCATTCACGCCACTGCCTGGACCAAGACACAGCAGCCCAAGTTTCCTTCTAGTGGTTCGTTTGTTATTTCAAATGCTGAAGCATTCAAAGACTGGAATGGGATTCGCAGAAACTTCTCCCCGTTAGGCTTGTAATTATATAGATATCCTCTCCGTGTGAATCCCTATACCAACTGTTGGTATGGTACGAGTGAGTTTCCATTCAATCCCCGTAATCCAAATTTGTTTATGAATATATAACTTCATCGTTAGCATAAAAAAAAAAAATACAAATTGTCCCAAAATTATAAACTCCAGGTAAATTAGCCAAAAATCACAATTTGAAGTGTAAATTGAGCCATGTCGAGCATAAGATAAATGGTACTCTAATGTATATTGCAAGCACCCAGCTGTATTTTCCATCTCTTTTCCTGCTTTATATTTTCAACACATTGCATATGATATGGTGTAATACAAGTCGTTAGCAGTATTATGTGTATGAGTGGTCGTTGATGCAAACCTTGGTTGAGTTACTGACCTCACCTAGAGTTCATTAGTAGTCACTATAGTTAGTAAGGCGGTTATGCTTTAAGTCGGTTGTGCTCTAGTGCTTTAGTATATAGATGGAATATCGGGTAGAGGGTACAGTGTGAGAATTATATTGGGAAATAGGGGAATTCATCTGGATTATTCTCTATTGTCTGTACTCACTCTTATTTTACCATTAATGAAACCCTCCCCTTCCATTATTTCTTCTTCTTTTCACTGTTATTTCCCTTAGCTAGCATCATTTGGTAGCGGAGCCAGCCCATTCTCGGCCGCCTTCATGCCTCCGGAAACTCGTGCTCAGGAAATGGCTCATTGGGAGTCCCGTCTCAAGGGCTTTGAAGATCAGTATGGGCAGCTAGAGAAGCGGGTTCTTGACTCATCAGCCAAACACGATCGCGACATGGAAGACATCAAACTGTGCCTCCAATCGCTTTGTCGTAGATCTGACAAGGCACCGGTGTCTGACGGTTCCGATCCTCTCCCACCTCCTTCTCCCCACGGCTCTGTTCCGGCAGGACCCTCTTTGTCGCAACCCAACCCTCCTCTCACCTGGGGTAACACTTTCCCCTCTCTCTCAACTCGATTGACTAAAGTCGATTTCCCTGTTTTTAAAGGCGAAAACGTCGAGGGTTGGCTGTACAAATGCAACCATTTTTTCTTGGTGGATAATACGCCCCCGGACAGTAAGGTTACCTTGGCCATGATTCACTTGGATGATGACGCCTTACATTGGCATCAGTCCTTCATCGCTACTCGAAACCCAGCGATTGCTCTCACTTGGGAAGAATACTCTTCAGCAATAGTTGCTCGTGTTGGTACTTATGCGTATGAGGATCCGATGTCAGACCTCTCTAATCTCAAACAAACAGGGGAACTCCAGGACTACCTCAAGGCATTCGATCGACTCAGTCATCGGGTCCAAATTAGTGAGTCCCATGCTCTAAGCATTTTTTTAGGGGGGGGCTCCAACCTCAGATTCAGACCATGGTTCGCATGCTCCATCCTAAATCGGTAAGGGAAGCGCAATCGTTAGCCCGATAGCAAAACACTTATCTCTCGGCTTGTGCTTCACCTACCGTTACCTTCCCACCTCCGTCCCCCATTCCTCAAATCACATATCCACCTACCCCATCCTCCCTACCTCAGCCAAGAACCTTATTACCAGCCCGCTCTCCTGTCCTCGCCCTTCCCGCACCCCCATCTGCAAAGCCCCCATATGTGCCCCCTCACCGTCGCCCTGCACCTTCTTTCAAGCCTCTTACTGATGCAGAAATTGCAGATAAACGGGCTAAAAACCTCTGTTTCAAGTGTGATGCAAAATTTTTTTCGGGCCATCGATGTCAAGGCAAGCAGCTTTTCTTGCTTCATTTGGACCCTCCCGACTTGGATTCTGATCTCTCTAGCCCGGACTCTCCGAGCTCTGAATTGTCCGAACCACAAGTCTCTCTGAATGCCATTTCTGGGAACCACGGAGGTGATATCTTCCGCCTTTACGGTACTTTTTTCGGAAATCTGTTCACATTCTGATTGATTCTGGTAGTTCTCACAATTTTTTGGATGCTAGTGTGGCCAACAAACTTCTTCTTCCTTTAATTTCTGTTGCCCCATTATCGATCACTGTTGCTAATGGTTCTGTGATTCAGTGCTCCACTATGTGTTCTGCCTTGTCTTGGTCTAAGCAGGGGTGTCACTTTACTGCAGATTTTTATATCATTCCTCTCAATCATTATTCAATGATCTTGAGCATTCAGTGGTTACGTACTCTTGACCAGATTACTTGCAATTTTAATACCCTCACTATGCAATTTCAACACCACCAAAAATTGCTCACACTAACTGGCATCAAACAAACTCCTATCTCTCCTATCTCCGAATCCCAATTGCATAAGCTACTGCTTCATCCTCACCATATTTCCTCCTAACAATTGTGTTATACCACCTCTACTAATGCTGCTATCTCCCCTAATTCGTCCACCAACATTACTCCAGCTTTCCTCCTCCCTCTTCTTGAGGAATTTCAGGATATTTTTCAAGAACCAACTACTTTACCACCAACCCGCTCTTTTGATCATCAGATCCCTTTACTCCCCCACACAGCCCCTACTAACCTTCGCCCTTATCAACACAATACCCTTCAAAAAGATACTGTGGAGGCCATGGTCAAAGACATGTTGAAGACAGGCGTCATTCAACACAACAAAAGTTCTTTTGCTGCCCCTGTTGTCCTGGTCAAGAAGAAGGATGGTACTACCCGATTTTGTGTGGACTACCGCACTCTTAACCAGCACACCGTGAAGGACAAGTATCCTATTCCAGTCATTGAAGAATTATTGGAGGAGCTTCACGGGTCTGTCATCTTTTCCAAGATTGATTTACGGTCGGGGTACCATCAGATTAGAATGGACCCTGCTGATGTATTCAAGACGGCGTTTAAAACCCATAATGGTCATTATGAATTCCTGGTCATGCCTTTTGGGCTCACTAATGCTCCATCCACCTTTCAATGCATTATGAATGAAATCTATAAGCCTTATCTTCGCAAGTTTATATTGGTTTTCCTGGATGATATTCTGGTTTATAGCCGCATCCCGGCTGAACATCTCATCCACTTGTAGATTGCTTTGTCCATTCTCCGGCAGCACCAGTTTTATGCCAAACAGAGCAAGTGCTTATTTGGAGTTTCGCAGGTCGCCTACCTCGGCCATGTTATCTCTGCTGCAGGGGTCTCCACTGATCCATCCAAGATCGAAGCGGTGGTTCAATGGCCATGTCCAGCTAATTTCAAACAACTCCGCGGTTTTCTTGGTTTGGCTAATTACTATAGACGATTCATTCAGCATTATGGGCAAATTTTCCGTCCACTATTTGATATCCTGAAGCTTGACAACTTCACTTGGACTGCTGCAGCCCACCAAGCCTTTGAGCAGCTTAAACACAAGTTAACCAATGCTCCAGTCCTTGCTCTTCCTAATTTTTCTCAGCCGTTTGTGGTGGAAACCGATGCTTCAGGGGTTGGTCTCGGTGCTGTTCTGATGCAAAATGGACATCCCCTTGCATTTATTAGCACTACTTTGAGTACCAGACACCAATCACTATCGGTATATGACCGGGAACTCTTGTCCATTCTATTTGCAGTAAAGAAATGGGGGCACTATCTTTAAGCTCGCCATTTTATTATCCGTACAGACCATCAAAGCTTAAAATACTTGCTAGAACAGAAGGTATCTATTCCTAGTCAACACTATTGGTTGGCTAAATTAATGTCCTTTGACTATGAGGTGCAATATAAACAGGGCAGTTCCAACAGAGCTGCAGATGCTCTCTCTCGCATCCACTGTTCACAGATGCAAGTCATGGCTCTATCTTCGGTTTCAGCTGACTTGCTGCAACAGCTTCAACAGGAATGGCAGACTGATCCTCCTATTCTGAAACTCATTCAAGAAATCCAACTTAACCCCGCCTCTCATTCTAAGTATACTTTCACTGCGGGTCTGCTCAAACGGAAAGGTAAATTAGTAGTTCTTTCCGTTTCTCCATTACAGCAGCTTATTATCTCTATTTATCATGCTTCTTCCATTGGTGGTCACTCGGGCATCCATGCCACTATGCAAAAGGTGGCCTCGCTGTTTTACTGGAAGGGTATGGAAAAGCACATCCGTCAATACATTCAGGAATGTGTTACTTGTCAGCGATGCAAATACGACAACGCTGCTTCCCCGGGCCTTCTACAACCACTGCCTTTACCATCTGGGCTGTTCACTGACATTAGCATGGACTTCGTTGAAGGCCTACCTCCATGTAAAGGCAAATCTGTTATTTTTGTGGTCGTGGACCGTTTCACTAAATATGCTCATTTTGCAGCTCTAGCTCATCCATACACAGCCTCTATGGTTGCAAAACTATTCTTAGACAATGTCTACAAGCTTCACGGGTTCCCTGAGACGATTACAAGTGATCGGGACCCCATTTTTCTCAGCCGTTTTTGGCAAGAACTCTTTAGATTGCAAGGTGTGCAACTGCAACACTCTACCGCTTATCACCCACAGACGGATGGTCAAACAGAGATGGTTAACCGCTGTTTGGAGTCTTATCTCCGCAGCATGCTATTGGATTCTCCTAAGGACTGGATTTCATGGTTGAGTCTTGCCGAATATTGGTACAACACCACCTTTCACACTTCTTTGAAGACTACCCCATTTGAAGCACTGTATGGCTATCCTCCCCCCCATTCATGTTCCTTATTTTCCCAAGGATTCCCCTGTTGAGTCTGTGGATCAATTACTCTTGGCTCGCGAACAACTATTGCTCAAGCTTCGAGCCAACTTGTTAGCTGCTCAAAATAGCATGACTTCACAGGCCAATAAGCACCGAACTGACCGAGAATTCTCAGTTGGCGATTGGGTCTACTTGAAACTTAAGTCCTATCGCCAACATTCAGTCCAATCCCGCACCTTTCCTAAAATAGAACCTCGCTATTATGGCCCCTTCCAGATTTTGAGTCGTATTGGCAAGGTCGCTAACAGGCTCGCGCTACCCTCCTCTGCTGCAATCCACAATGTCTTCCATGTTTCCTTGTTGCGAAGGCATATTGGCGACCACCCTGTCATCCCCTTCTCTTCTCCACTGCCCACAGCTGATGCGGAAACACCCCAACCTCTTGCAATTCTCAGCCGTCAAATGGTTCGTCAAGGTAAAAAGGCTGCAACTCAGTGGCTCATTCACTGGAAGGGAAGTTCTCCTGTAGATGCCACCTGGGAGTTTGCTGAGGACTTTTGGCTGCGTTTTCCTGATTTTTATACCGCTCAGACATATCTCCCTCCCCTTGAGGACAAGGGAATCAGCGAGGGGGACATTGATATGGTGTAATACAAGTCGTTAGCAGTATTATGTGTATGAGTGGTCGTTGATGCAAACCTTGGTTGAGTTACTGACCTCACCTAGAGTTCATTAGTAGTCACTATAGTTAGTAAGGCGGTTATGCTTTAAGTCGGTTGTGCTCTAGTGCTTTAGTATATAGATGGAATATCGGGTAGAGGGTACAGTGTGAGAATTATATTGGGAAATAGGGGAATTCATATGGATTATTCTCTATTGTCTGTACTCACTCTTATTTTACCATTAATGAAACCCTCCCCTTCCATTATTTCTTCTTCTTTTCACTGTTATTTCCCTTAGCTTGCATCAGCATACGGCCTCAAAAACTTCTTCCAAGCAAAACTAATAAAAAAAAAATTGCAACCAATCCTGTGCTTGAGATGTTTCTCTGCAAGAAGTTGAGAAGATCGCAAGTCGAGAGTTTGATGCTTATACATTGTCACATTAGTTTCTAGCTGGCCCATGATAAATTCAGAATAAACCATAGATTTATTTTACGAAAATAAAATAGGACACATATAACCAAACCTAGCTCCAACAATTATTAGATGATTTAGAGGAACAAACTTTATGGTCACTCAACAAAAGAAAAGACAATAAGCAAATTAGAACCAAAATTTAAAAGCAACCTTAAGAAGCATAGGGAGAGGTTAGAGTTTCTGTGTAGGGTAGGGCCTTACCCCCGAAGAGTGTATAGAATTCAATCTTCTTGGAGTAGTTTCCGGCTTCATCACTTTCGTCTAGATTATTATTCCACTTTAGCACATGAATTCCTGCTTGGGCAAATTCAAGCATCATGTACCTACCATCCTTGAAAGACAGTGGTATGAAGTCGCACACATATGTTAGGCGACCGTCTACCTTTGCCATATTCAGTATATGAAATGATGGGAACCCACGATTGAAATAAAGGGAACCCACGAAGCCTCGTTCCAGTATTCCTTCATTACCCAAATCCTATTTGTTTTCTTTGCTTTAAAAAGACACTAGAGATATTCCCCAACAACTCCCATGCTACAATCTTGATCATAACTAGGAGAAATCTGATCTGGAGGGCTAGGGACGTAAAAAAACTTCTCCTTGCCCAAATCAAAAGCAATGATTTTACCTTCTTTTCCCCATGGTGATAACTGGGGTCCCCAATGAAGTGCTCCATTCAAGAAGAGACCCATACCCGGTAACCATCGGATACGTTGCAAGTACTCACTATCAATATTTTCCACTTTTCTCCAGGAACCTGTTTTCATGGAGATAATCTCAACTCCACAATCTCCGGTTGGGCGATCAGGATCTGTAACTACAAAGAACTTGTAATCATCAGTGGCCGAATCATACCCGAAACCATGCCCGAAAGGGTAACCGTAGTTGTTCCTACGTGGCAATTTTCTACAGATACCTGTGACAGGATTCCAGACAATTGTTTCCCACTTGCCGCAGTGGTCGTTACTGACATCCCTACAAACTAACCTGTTGCATGCATGATCCTACAAAAAAAAAATTCCTCCATAGACCGGCAGACAATAATTCAGGTGCCATATAACCATGATTTTTTACGTCACTTCCATAATCTGATAATACAACTGCAGGAAAGAGGCGTCGGTCATCCAATGATTTGATGCCATAATCTGATGGGGAGAATTCTGGGTGATATAAGAGTTTTGGTACCGCCAGCGAATAGAACAACGACTTGGAGACTGACCTGAATCGCTCAATGGATTTTTTGGTTAACAAATCTAGAATCCCCTCAAGAATATCTGGAGGTAAATAACTACGATTTGGTGCTGCCATATTCGTGGAGATCACTAGTTGTTCCGTAATGGTGGACTTTGCTTCATCAACGAGCAGCTTATTGTAATCGCCACATTCTTCTCTTTTTCGTTTGTCTACTGCGCCCCACGACGACATAATTAACACCTTTCGCGAAGTGCTCTAGTTTTAGGGTTTCTACTGTGTTGATTCTTTTATTGACAATTGCATGCCTTACATAAAGTTTAGTTTTGTCTATGTTTATTTTGTCTAACATCTTCTCTCTTTTTTTTTTGTTTCCATTCAGTACTCAAAACTTTGTCTCGACTAATCCGAAAGCCTAAATCCAATAAAAGAGAATTCTAAAAGATAAAAAAATAAATTAAATTTTGTTATTTTTTTTAACAAATTTTACAAATCATAACAATTTCAAGATTTTAGAGTTGAATTTATTATTATTAATTTTCCAAAATTAATATTTTTGCAACTGGACTAAACCAACTGTGTAACTTACTTTTGCACAAGGCGGAATTGCAGAAAGGCACTTCATCCTCGGTTGATCCGAAAGACAAGAAATCCTAGTTTGGTATTTCACAGAACTCAATCAGATGGCTAAAGAAACAAAACGAAGAGCTGAAATCGCAAGGTACATTGATCATCCATTTAATTAAGGTCATGAAGAATCTGTGGTGAAACTTAAGAGCCTTTGACATAGACTCAATTTAGCAAGCATACACGGTCTGACTTTGTTAGTAGCCTTGTGTTCTATGCGTTTAACCTGTGCTGGATGAAAAATCAATTATGGTTATGACAGTCGTGGCTAATATTAGTCAATAGTGAGCTTGTGCATTTCTTTCAGTGAAACATGAAGAATTACTAGTTATAGCGCTCCCTTCAGTTTTAGGTGAACCCCAGTAATTACTACTCATGCGAAGTACAGCTTTTCCAATATAATTCCTGTGTTTTTATGTTCTCACTTCTTTGTCTTGATTTACAGCCTTTAACATATATATGTGGTATTGCAACCACAGAAACTGATTTTAGGAGAAGCGACTGAAGCTGGAGTTGCTTGATGCTTTCTGGCAGACGTGTAATAGGATTCTCCTCAAGATCTAGCTTCTTCAACAAGGGCATGCAACTAAGATCAACATCAAAATGTTTGTCTGACAAACCACAGTTTGCAAGGTATAGATCTATCAGTGTCTTAGGAAAAAAAATCCAACTTCAAGCAGGTTGACTGTGCATTGTTTTCTGGTAGATGCGAAAACCACAATGCTGATCGCATCCAAGACAATTTGGCTTCTCTAAAATCATTGATCATGATTCCACCTGCATTTAGCACTGTCAAGGATTCGAACTCTTCATCAACACCTCTGGCAAGTTTTCGAGATTCGGACAACCAGATACATTAACCACGTTAGGGTATTTATAGAAGATTGAAGCCTACTCTTTAGGTCTGCTGAATCTTTACAAGTCGCTGGAGGGGAGTTAAGTGTTCCTTGAAATATTTGCAGAACTGTCAATCTTTTTTTTGATATTAATCGACATTTTATTGCAAGAGTTAGTAAGGAAGTTACAAAGTATGTAGAAAAAGAGAGATCGACAAGGGGATTGACCTCTCAAGAACAAAGACAAGAGCTACAGTGGAATAGATAAATGTATGGTCTGCCTAAGAGACCTGGGCAGAGAAGCACGTACAGAATGTGTGTAACTAAGGGGCAAATCGACTAGTCTGTGTTGATAGATTTCCCTTTCCAATCTTTGATGAAAGATGAGTTGGAGATGACCATGGTTGGGGTGTATGGGAAGGATGGATGAATGCTTTTAATCTACCATATTGCCCTTGCTAGGCTGAGATAAAAAAGGTTTTCCCAGGAGGGTTCTTTGTTGTTGAAGATTTGATCATTAGGTGCCAACCATACTGACCAAATTACTGTAGAACCGATGATTAGCCAACACGCACTATTGTGTCTATGTGGAACAAGGGCAGGCCATTGACGATACCAGAGTCGACAGGATGCCGGTGCAACCCATTGAACACCCCACTAGTAACAAATATTCTGCCAAAGGGAGCAAGTGAACCTGCAGTGCAAGAACAGGTGCGAGGGGGTTTCAGAGTGTAAAGCACAGAATGGACAGTTTGCATCGGATTCCAGCAGGATGCCTCTGGATAGCAGGGTGTCTCTAGTGGGGATTCCATTCGTGAACAATAAGTATAGAAAGCACTCTATTTTCGGAGGTAGGATGGAATGCCAGACATACGGGATGTTGATACGAGGGGTGGATGCTTTCATAAGAAAAGAGTACCCTGATCGAACCGAGTACCCCTTGAGAGGGTTGTGATTCCAAATTAGAGTATCTGATGACGAGGGGGTCAGGGAGATCTCGTTCAACTCAGCTTGGATGTGAAGACAGTCATTTCTTTCCCAAGAGTAAAGGTTGCGGCGCCATGGCCATCTTTCTAGTGGCGTTGAGGCCAAATTATTGTGGAAATCAGCAAGGGAGGCATCTGGAAGTAAAGAGTTACGGAACAGTCGAGGGAAGCAAACCTGAAGAGGACCCCTAGAGCACCAGGTATCTGACAAAAATTTAATGTTAGCTCCACAGCCGACTTTGATGCAGATCTCATCAGATAAGGGAGTTGCAGTATGGCTGCTTGAGCTTGCGGAGTGGATGATGTTTTTCCAAATCGGAGAGGATTTCGCGAGGTTGAAGGTCGGTAGGATGGAGCTGGGAACAACTTCACATTTTTGCTTGATGAATTGGAGGCAATCTGGTCCGGGGTAGTTGAGGTACCTCCAGTACCACTTGAAAAGAAGGCTTTGGTTTTTTGCTGTTAAGGATTCAATTCCAAGCCCGCCGAGTTCCTTTTGTTTAGCTAGTTTGTCCCAAGCGACGAGGCAGATCTTGTTACGGTCAGAAGCTCCATTCCAAAAGAATTCCCTTTGTAACCTAACAATTTTCCTTGCAACAGAGACAAGCATTTTGAAAAGTGAAAGGAAATATAAAGGAAGGGACGAGAGAACAGACCTGATAAGGGTTACCCTGCCCGCGACTGAGAGGAATTTAAATTTCCAAGATTTGAGCTTTCTACGAATCTTGTTAATGATGGGGTTCCAATTTGCTACTTTATGCATGCTTGCACCGAGAGGGAGCCCAAGATAATTGGGAGATAGTCAACCTTACAGTGGAGCATTGAGGCCATAGAGTGAACCTCTTCGGCTTCAATATTGATACCAACCAAGGCGCTCTTATGAAAATTGATACTTAAGCCTAAGGGGAGTTCGAAGCATCTGAGGACTCGTTTGAGGTTTAAAAGAGAGCGTTGATCAGCTTTAGAGAAGATGAGGGTGTCGTCAGCGTATTGCAAAAGGCGAATAGAGACACCATTGAGATACATATCCTGAATAATACCCGTGTTGATAGCTTGAGAAATCAGGGAATTGAGGCCTTCTGAAGCGATGATGAATAAGAAGGGGGAAAAAGGGTCGCCCTGTTTAAGGCCTCTGCTCATGAAGAATTCAGAAGAAGGGGACCCGTTGATGAGAACTGAGAGTTTTGAGGTCTGGAGGTAGGATTGAATCCAAGACATCCACATCTTACCGAAACCCATTGCGTCTATGACTTGAAGGAGATAATCCCAAGATATAGAGTCAAAAGCCTTCCGGAAGTCAAGCTTCCAGATAAAAGCTTGTTCCTTCGCTCTTTTCAAGCTATGGACCATTTTGGAGGCGAGCAGGGCACTGTCAAGAATGTACCTTCCTTCAACAAAGGCTGACTGGTGGCTATTAACGATGTAAGGAAGCACCGGCTTCAAACGAAGAGATAGAATTTTTGAGATGATTTTATAAATGCCTCCCACTAGTGTGATTGGTCTGTAGTCGTCGAATGAATCAGAGTCTTTTTTCTTGGTAGCCAAGGTTATGAAGGAGCAGTTCGGACCTTTTGGGAGGGATTCTGAGGCAAAGAATTCGCTTATGAGGTCAAATAAATCAGATTTGAAGATATCCCAACACTTTTTATAGAACATGAAGTTTAGACCATCCGGACCAGGGGCCTTTTCACTGTGGCATTCCCAAACTGTTGTTTTGATCTCTTCCAAAGTAACAGGTTTCTCAAGTGCTTGTGCAGACTGGGGTTCAATTTTTGGAAGGGGAATACTGCCAATAGAAGGACGTGAGGGGATGGGCTCACTGTAAAGCTTAGAGAAGTAAGAGGCTGCTTCCTCTTTTATAAGAGTCGGCTCCTCAAGAATTCTGTCACCGACAATTATGGAGGAGATTTTATTTCTGCAACCTCTAGCGCAAGCAGATAGATGAAAGAAACGAGTATTTCGGTCACCTAATCTTAGCCAGCGGATCCGGGATTTTTGTCTCCATGTAATCTCTCGTAGTTTTGACTGTTTGGAGAAGTCATCTTTCTTTTTATGGAGTTCCTTAATTTCCTATGGAAGAAGGGCTCTAGATTCTGCAGTTATTTCAAGAGATTCAATGTGCCACTGTAATTGTGCCACTGAAGAGTCTGAGTTACCAAAAACATTTTTGTTCCAGAATGAAAGCTCTTTGCGAAGGAAACTCAATTTCTTGAAGAATTTGAATCTGCCAGGGAGCTGTGTTTCAATGTTTATCCACATTTCTTTGACTGCACTCTCGAATTGTGGGTGTGACCACCAGGCGGACAGCGCCTTAAAAGGCTTAAAACCCCAGTTTATTTGATCCTGGGCCAGAGTGAGTGGCCAGTGGTCTGAGGAATTCCTGAAGCCCGATTTTAAACAGAGTGTTGGGAAGAGAGTGGCCCATTCTGGTTCAGCCATTGCTCTGTCTATTTTACTTGCAGCAAGGGAGTTGGCCCAAGTAAAATTAGGACCGGAGAGATTGAATTCGAAAAGATGAAGTGCTTGCATGAAGGATTGAAGAGCGTTGGAACCTGAACTGCAGATTCTTCCACTTTTGCGATCAGAAGGTTTAGTGTTTCATTGTAATCTCCGATTACAAGCCAGGGGGAGGGGAAAAAGGGCTTAGTTGGGCGAGCTCTGACCACATAGAGATGCGTTCACTTAGAACAGGGGAGCCGTTGATGCAACAAATATAGATATCCACTTTTCCATACAAGAAGGATCCTTCTAGGAGAATCCAGTTTTGACCTGCAATGGAATTATGACAAAGAAAAGCGTCTGCGTCCCATAGTAGGAGCAGACCTCCAGAATTTCCAAGAGAGTTAACGTAGGGAAATCGTGATTGTGGAAGATGGAAAATTTTTGAGCAATGATTGAGTTACAATTTGAGATTTTGGTTTCACAGAGAAAAATAAATTTAGCCGTGTTTACTAGCTAGAGATTTCCCGTCAAATTATTTGGTTGCAGAGTTTGCACCTCGAAGGTTCCAAGAAAGAAGACTGAACATGGGAACGGTAGGTGTACACAAAGGAGGGGGAGATACTTAACCTGCTAAACGGTGTGTGATTTGCACCACTCAAAGCCTTCTTTTGAGATTAAGGCGATGACTTCCTTTTTTGTACCTGCAGGATTAGAAGAGCAATCCCAACCGAGAGCGTTACCCACTTGGATTGTTTGGTCTGCTTCATTACTGAAGAAGGAAACACTTAAGGGGATTTCAGAGGAATGAGAAGGGGCCACCGACTTTGAAGAAGAGGGCGTATTTCTGTGTGGGGTTTGGATGGGGGGGAGGGGGGGGGGGGAAGTTGAATTGAGTGAGCAGAGGGTTTTTATTACGGGTTGTAATGCGTTTTGTCTTAACGGCATTTTCGAGGTTTTGTAAGATAAGGTTGGATCGGGTGGTTGGGGAGAGGGAACTACTGATGGAGGATGGTGAGTAAGAACTGGGGGATAGATGAGGGTTTTCGGTTAGATGGGGGGATGCGGGGTTTTAAGTCGTTTCTGGGCTAGAGACCAAAGGACACTACAAAAAAAGCTGGCTATTGTTATCAATTTGCGGCGCTCCATTTGACCCCCACAAATTGATACACATTGCGGGGGTTATTATTCATTTTACGAGGGGCTTCATTTAACCCCCACAAATTGATTCACATTTGCGGGGGTTATTATTGATTTTACGGAGGGTAAGCCGACGCTACTTGTTTTCAATGTTGGAAAATGAAAAAACCCTTCAATTTGCAGGGGCCAAATCAACCCCCACAAATTGTTTCCCCCTCTAAGTTGCCAAAAAAATTTGTTTCCCGCACTCATAAGCATCAGCAGGAAAATTTTCCCTCTTTACCCAAAAACAATCCTAAGACAAAATCCCTAATTCTTCCCAAACTCAAAATCCCTTATTCTACCCAAACTCAAAATCCCTAATTCTTCTCTCGAACCCGGCCGCCGGAACTCTTCTCTCTAACCTCTCTCGCTGTCGTCTCCGGTCTCTCTATCCCCTCTTTCTATTTTCACTTGCCATCGCCGGAACTCTTCCCTCTTTGTCTTCCTATTCCTCTTCCGCTTCACTCTCTCTTCCTCTCGTTCGCCGGCGCCCTCCTACTCCGTTTTTCGTCTTCCATCTTCCTAGAATTAGGAGAAGAAGCTGAGAGCAATACTTAGGGACACACACCCCCCATTGCCGCCCCTCGTGACGACAACAGGTCGTTCCTCATCCCTTCTCCTATTTCGTTGTTGTTTGCTTCTTCTTCTATTTCGTTGTTGTTTCCTTTGAACTTCATCGTCTATTGTTGTTTGATTTGAACTTCTTATAAAATTTGTTGTCTTGTAGTTCTAAGTTCATAAGAATTGGTTCATGTTTGTGAGAATAGTGTTTGAGGCTGATTACAATCTGATGAATGTACTATTTCTGGTCACTTTTGCTTGCTTTAATGTAACTCTGTGTGGCTTTCATTTGAAACTTGCTTGTGTCACCTTCTGTTTTTCTTTTGAGGTTTGATCTTTGTTGATTGGAGAATAATACTTTATTGAATCCTTTTTGTGGTACTCGAAGACTATAAGAAGCTAGTAAGAATGGATTCTGCAACAAGTATATGCCCTATCTGGGTTCTTGTAGTTTAATTACAGGTTCTCATATTTAGCACATTGGTTTTAAGTGTAGGAAAGCATCTGGTAAGATAATTTCAGGAAGGTGACTTGCACATATTTACTACTAGATGCTTTGTATTGGCTATTGTTCTTTCTTTGACCACCTAGTAGCATAATTTTACAGCAGATAATTATAGGCAAATCCATAGTGATCAAGGAATTTCATCAGCTGCTGACATATATACATTCTTATTCAAAGCCTGCTGTACTTCTCAAATGGTGCCAGGTGGCTATCCCTATTATCCTTACTTGCATAAATAATAATCTGGATGGCTTAGTTAAGTTTGGAGTCTCCAAACACGTATGACTAGAGATGCTCTGTGTGTCATGTATTGTTTTTTTGAATGAGAAATCCAAAACTAGTCAATTCACACGGAAATGGCATTAACTTTTGCAGTTGGAGAGCATTGTCACATGAAAATCATCTCTGTTTATCTTTCTTCGACACCTTCTTTAACAGAATTTAGGACAAGCATCTACTTTGCAGTCTTGTGAGTTCGAATCTACACTTGTTTAATTGTTTAATTCCTCTCTTGTTTCTAATTTGCAACTTGAGTCAGCTGGTGGATTCTCTTGTTACCCATTCATACACACCAATAATGCATGCTTTTCTTCCAAAATCTGCCATACTATGCTGCATTTTTAATTAATTCAGTCCTCTCCTCTCGTTTGATTTGTAATCAAAGAAAACCAGAAATTTACATCTCCTCATTTATGTGCAGCTGTCCTCTTTTCTTCCCTTCATGTGCACTTCACTTTGTGTGTATATATAAACCCATTCACCACCTCCATGACATAAAAAACATAAAAGGAACATTCGAATCAACTAGAATTATACACATGGCAGATCAGAATCCTTCAATTCCTACTCTCTATCTCTCTAATATTTCACTCTCTTTTTCATTAGACACAAACTGATAGTATCCATTAACAATGGCAGATTAGAATCCTACGATTCCTACATACTTTCTGGTCCTGATACTGTACATACTCTAGTCCTGAAAGAAGAAGCGAACAAGCTCCCTTTTGATGATAATAGTTCACTCTCGATCTCAAGGTAGTTAGCCATTAGATCTCTCATTGTTTTCAATATTTTTCTTGCAAGGATATTTGCAAGAGGAATGCTGAAAATCGCGCGAAACAGACCGTTCAGCACACTGGTGGATCCAAACCAAATTCAAGAAGGATGGAAGAAATGGTAAAAACTTACACTTATTGGTCAATTACAATATACTTAGGCTGTAACTCAATAATATGATTTATGGTTATACAGTTTGCTCAAACCGAAAAAAGGCCTGGTCGAGCAGACATTTATCTAGCTACACATAAGAAAAAAGATGGATCCTATGTTGATTCGGCTAAAGAAATCTGTGTAAGTAATATGCATTTATGATTACTACTTTGCATATAAGTTGAATTACTACCAGTACTGCAATTTCCTTTGGTGAAAACTAATCCTCTTCTTCTACATAGGTACAACTTGAGACTGCTTTAACTCAAAGCACTGCTGACGAGTCGATAGTTGGGTCTGATGATGCTGTTGCTAAGATTCTAGGAAAGGAACACTCAGGAAGGGTTCGGTCCTTAGGAATTGGTGCTGTTCTGTCTACTTCTTTCAAGCGTACAAGGATTCAGGGCAGTACAAGCACCAGTGTTGAAAATAATTCTGCATCTTATGCTGAATTGCAAGAGAAATACAAGCAGCTTGAGCTTACTTGTGTTGGACTTGTAAATGGATTGAAGTCATATTTTATAACAAAGGATGGGAGGGTGCCTAATGAACTTGCTGGAGTATTGCCTGCTCAACTTACAGAGGTAAAATCTAAAATATTCTATGAAATCCTTCAATGTGTTTTCTTCTTGCTGTGTGCATTGTTAATGTAATGGTAATGCAAGTTTTTTGGTGGCCTGTGGTGCTTTTATGTCTGCTGGATATTTGTTAATTCTTCTCTGGAAGGTATGTTTTTGGACCTTTTTGCATTTTTTCATTGATCTTGAAAGCTGATGTATTTTCTGTTCTGGCACAGATTCTTGTGTAAAATCTGCTCCCTTGCATTTTTTTTTTTGTAAAATCTGCTAAGCTTAAGTTTGATGGTAATGCAAAGTTTTTGGTGGCCTGTGGTCCTTTAACGTGTTTCTTCTTGCTGTGTGTATTGAGGATGTCTGTGGGGAAGTTATTTTGTGAATTCCTGCTGAGTTGAGCTTACATGTTGTTGTGGTATTGTGTAATGGAAAACATGAGACTGGAAGCGCATGTTCTGCCTTCTTGTTGTGCCTTCTTACACAGTAGTACTCTTGATTTGGGGTCTCACAGAAAAGCGCATGTTCGGGATCATTCATTCTTCTTATGCTGTGGGCTGGTTATGGTTTTTTTCCCTTTTCGCTACTGGTGCTGTCATTGTTATTATTATGTTGCTGTCATTGTTATTCCCTTTTCGCTACTAGTGTTGTCATTGTTATTATGGTGCTGTCATTGTTATTCCCTTTCTCCTTTAGGAATGAGTTGCTTTTGAGTTTATTTTGAGGCTGTCACTGTTGCTTTTGCAATGTTGCTGGTGCTGTCATTGTTATTATTATATGGATATGGTGGATTTTGTTGGTCTGAAACTTTCTATATGTCTCTCACAAAGCTTCTTAACGGATTGCTGAATTGTCATTTCTGTCATTGTAGGTAAATGATGAACATAGCAGTCCTTCCACTCCGGTTGATGGTAGAAGATCATCACATGGTAGCATCGGGGGTTGAAACTCGAATTGCGGGGGTTAATACGAAGTCAGGGGAGCAAATTGCGGGGGTTGAGTTTCAAATTGCGGGGGCATCACGAAAATGGGGATCAAATAGCGGGGGTTAAAACTCAAATTGCGGGGGTTAGTAAGAAATGGGGGTATCAAATTGCGGGGGTTGAAACCCAAATCGCGGCGGTCAATACCAAAAATGGCAGTCAAATTGCGGGGGTTGGAGCTCAATTTGCGGGGGTTAAGGTGCCATGGAAAGCATTGATATGACGTGAATTTGCGGGGGGTTGGAGGTCATATTACGGGGGGCGATATAACCCCCGCTAATTAATTTTTCAATTTGCGGGGGGTGCAGCAGAGGTCACCTTAACGACCCCCGCAAAATGTTTGTGGGAGTGGTATCAGCGGGGGTTTTTGAAACCTCCGTAAATTGCAGCAAAATCAATTTGCGGGGGTCTAAACCTCCGCAAATAACAGGTTTTTTTGTAGTGGGAGTAGGAGAGGGGGAGGCAATGGGCGGTTGAAAGGCTTGCTGGGCTTGCGAGATAAAGGTATTTGGCTGTGAGGGGCTGGGCTTGGGTAGAGGAGGGTCAGATAAGTGAATGTTAAGGAGAGATTGGGCCCTATTAATGGTGGGGTGATGTGGCTTGGATGGGCATGGAAACGGGTCGGAGTTATTAAAAGAGATAACTGGGTAAGTAGATGAAAGCCCAGTAGACGAATTTGAATTTTTGGGAGCACGCGTGGGTATTGGGAGTGTTGAAGTCTGAGTAGGAGATGCATGGGGACTTGTACGTTCTGGTGGTGTTGGTGGGGCCGACCAATAGATTTGCTGTAGACAGACCGCATGAGGAATTTGCGTTATTCGAAGCTGCGACGAAGCCGCTTTGGGGAGTGAGAACATCAGGGCATGCATGACCATTCATTGGTTTGGTGGTGTTGACGATGATAGGCATAAGTTTGAAAGGATCAGAGGTGTGTTGACCGGAGGATGAACTGGTGACGTCGCCGGACTGGGCGGCGGCTGAGGGGTTGGAGGTCAAAGGAGACGATAAGGGTTTAGAAACAGTGGGGCTGTTTGACAGTGATTTTGTGAAGTATGGGGAGGTGGTGAATGGTACTGCACCGAGTGGGGGTTGCTGAAACTCGTCAATAATAATTTGGTAAGAAAGGTCATTAATAAGTGCAGCAATCTCCCAAGTGATTGGTTTAAAAACAGTAGTGATGACTTGAAGGACAGCGAAATCTAGTTAGGGGAAGGAAACTTGACGATGACAGAAATTCCTCCAAAGTCACTAACAGTGACTTAGAGGCCGTGTTGTAAGAAAAGCTGGAGAATTGTTTGGGTGTTCATGGGTTCTGAGAGAACACCGAATGCGCAACTAGAAAGCCATTCCGTTTCAGTTTGGAGGGGAGAAAAGGAGATAGTGGCTTTATCAACTAGGGTTGAGGGTTGAGGGAGTTGGTTGTTGTGGGGGGATATTTTTGATAACAGTGTCAACAAAAGTCCTTATTAGGGGGATGGGAGGGGCAGGGTTGTTATAAACAGAGGGGTGGTTCTGGTGGTTTTGGACACGGCTACCTGCAATGAGTGCTTGCAGAAAGCCGTTACCAACTTTGATGCGATTGATGGAGAAAATCAACCTCTGAATGTCATGGCATGCTCTGAATCTCACGAAACCGAAACGTTTGCCGCTCTTCGTACGCTTTGAGGGAATGAATACGTCGATGACTTCGCCATATTTTGAGAGAATACGATGAAGTTCGACGGCAGTCCACTGTAGGGGAAGATTGTCAATATATAAGTTTGTGGCAAGGTGACTATCCATGATACTTTGTACGTGCTTCCTACTCCATTTGGAAAAGTTTTGTGGTTTAGGGTTGGTTAGGGAGAGGGTTGGAGGGGATATCATGTGGTTTTGGGGCAGATGCCTGGTGTGGGTATATGGGTTTGTACCAACGGCGGTAGCGTTGTTTTTGGGTATGGGCTGAGGGAGGGGAAGGAGTGGTGGCTGGTTTCCGGAGTTGGGTGGTAATGACGTAAAGGTTAGAGGAGGGTGGGCGGGTTGGGCTGGGGCGCGATGCGGTTGAGGGATAGGTGGTAGACGAATGGGAAGTCCGGGAGAGAGGGGGGAGCATGGTAGGGGTGGGCGGCTGGGGACGGTGGAGGGGCTTGGGGTGAAAGGGGAGCAGGGGAGAGTTGAGAGCATTACTGTGAAGGGGTTGATTGAGGGTTGACAACTTATCCTTAACTGTCAATCTTTCTCCTGATATAACTCGTGTTCATGAGGAGTCTATTAGTCTCTGCAATAGTTGTGTTTCCTTTTGACTTATGTACATTCTTTACCTACTATTTTCTTGTTAATAGAAATCTTCATCATTTTTATTGAAATCTACGACCATTCAAGTAATGCATTGTTTCATAATTGTAAGACATAATTAACAAGCAATTTGGACTAAATAAAACAAAGATAAATGCGAATAGACAGTTATTAAATGAAAATAAACAAGACACATATGCCTTATGGCCGTAATCTAGCCTCTAAAGCAACTATTTTTTTTTTTTTTTGATACTAAGTCTCTAACAATTATTAGATGTTCTTAACTAGAGAAACAAACTTTGTGGTCACTCAACATAAAAAAAGAAAAAAAGCAAATTAATTGCAAATCAGAAGCAGAGCTGAAAGCATAAACGTCCTCTTTGTCTGCAGGTTACTTAATTAAGCAGCCTTAAGAAGCACAGGGAGAGGTTAGAGTTTCTGTGTAGGGTAGGGCATCAGTCCTGAGGACTCTTTGGAATTCGATCTTCTTGGAGTACTTTTCAGCTTCATCACTATCGTCAAGATTATTATTCCACTTTAGCACATGAATTCCTGCTTGGGCAAATTCAAGCATCATGTTTCTACCATCCTTGAAAGACCGTGGGATAAAGTCGCACACATATGTTAGGTGATCGTCTAAGCTCAACATTGATGGTGCTCTCTTTCAAAGTACAGGAGAAGCAAGACACGGTGCTGTCTTGAGATACTAAAATGTTATATCTTCAGCTGGGTTCTCTCAATGCATTCCCTACACATCATCAGAACCTTTTTTGGAAGTTATAGCTTTATATCTTCTTTTCTTTTCGCAATTTGTTTGCACATCCCAAAGATTATTTTGGAAACGGACTGCCTAACTGTTTTTGAAGTTCAGGATACTCATCCCATCAAGCAACTTATGTTGTTTTGATTTAGCTTTATACTGTTGCTCACCTACTAGCCGGGAATGCTGGCTGCATGGCCTCTTTTTGGATAGCCAGCCCTCCTACCCACATTTTTAGTGGCCTTACACATGATTGTAATCAGTTAATGACATTATGTACTAATGAGTGATCGGATGTACCCAATATTCAGTCATCAATCAAATATCATCAGTCGTTTCCTTGAGTAAAAAAAAAAAAATAGTGAGAAAAGACGATAAGCAAATTAGAACCAAAACTTAAAAGCAGCCTTAAGAAGCATAGGGGAAGATTACTGTTTCTATGTAGGGTAGGGTTGTATTCCCCAACATTGTATAGAATTCGATCCTCTTGGAGTACACTTCAGCTTCATCACTTTCGTCAAGATTATTATCCCACTTTAGCACATGAATTTCTTTTTTAGCAAGTTGAAGCATCATGTATCTACCATCCCTGAAAGACCGTGGTACGAAGTCACACACATATTCTAAGTTACTTTCAGTATATGAAATATAGGGAACCCACGAAGCCTCGTTGCAGTATTCCTTCATTACCCAAATAACATTTATGCACCCAAGCCTATCTAGAAAACAGAGATAATTCCCAACAACTCCCAAGCAAGAGTCTTCATAACCAGGACAAAACAGATTTGGAGGGCTAGGGACTGAATAAAACTTCTCCTTGCCCAAATCAAAAGCAATGATTTTACATTTTTCTCCACAAGGTGATTCCTAGGGTCTCCACTGAAGTGCTCCATTCAAGAAGAGACACATGCCCTGTAACCATTGAATATATTGCAAGTACTCCCTGCAAATATTTTTCAGCTTTTTCCAGGAACCTTTTTTCATGGAGAAAATCTCAACTTCACCATCTCCAAGTCCTGCAAAGACCTTGTAATCATCAGAGGCTGAATCATACCCGAAACCATACGCTTTGTGGTTGCTATGTGGCAATTTTCTACAGATACCGGTGAAGGGATTCCAGACAATTGTCTCCCACTTGGTGCCGTAGTCATTACTAACATCCATGCAAACTAATCCGTTGCATGATCTGATAAAACAATAAAACATCAGCGGTTTGCATTCACTATTTGGCGAGACAACACAGGTGCTGTATAACCTTGATTTTTTGCGTGGCCACTATAATCTGACAATACAACACCAGTAAAACGGCATGGGTTATCGGATGATTTGATACCATAATTTGATGGAGAGAAATTTGTTATGAAGGGATAATATATGAGTTTTGGTACGTTGAACTTGGTCGGCAGCAAAGTGAACAACAACTTGGAGACTGACCTAAAACGATTAATGGATTTCTTGGGTAGCAAATCTATAATCTCCTCAACAATATCTGTAGGTAAATAACTACGATCTGGTGCTGCCACATTTGTGGTGGAGATCACTAGTTGTTCCGTATTGGTGGACTTTGCTTGATCACTAGTTGTTCATTCTTATTATGCTTCTTCTTCTCCGTGGCAGCTATGTCATCGCTACTCTCTTTTCTCTTTCGTTTTTTGGATGATCTCCAAAACGATATTTTTTTTTTCTTCTTCGATGACAACATATTTCCTCTATCAGCCATTGGAGAAGAAGAGAATGATGGTTTTTTGTCTTTGGAAAGAGAGATCTTATTTTGTGTGTTGTTTGTTGCGTAATAATTTCTGCGTTGCGTGATTTGTATTTATAGTAATTCCTTTTCCGTTTCGTCTTTGGATTGAACGCACCGACTAACTAAATACTTCCTCTCTTTATTTTTATTTTTGTTTTTTATGTTTTATCTTCTTCTATATCAGTCTATATCATTCAAGAACACCACACTTTGGAATCGACAATGTCCACCTCCTCAAACACAAGGTTTTTCGAACTCCACTCCTCATCACCCATGGGTTAATTTTCGGTCTGATCATACGCTAGCTAAGGATAAATGCCGTACAGCATAGATTTATATATTAAATGAAAATAAAACAGGGAATATATGCCCTTAGTCCTTAAGGCCGTAATCTAGTCTCTAATAATTATTAAATGATGATCTTATCAAGATAAACAAACTTTATGGCCACTTAACAGAGGAGAAAAAAAGATAAGTAAATTAATTCCAAATCAGAAGCAAAACTGAAACTGGATAATGAAAAGAATTCGTAGAAATCTTTACCCTTACCATGCTCTCCCCTGCTCCCCTTCACCCCTGGCCCACCATCCATCTCCGATCCCAAATCGTTACCACTCTCGCCTATCTCCCCTGGCCTCCCTCCTCAACCCCAAGTTCCCATCCCTCAACTGATACCCTACAACCCCGTCCCCTCAATCCCCACCCATCATTACCTTCCTATCAACCACCCTCAAACGCTACCATCCAACACTAATAACCACTCGCCTCTCCTTCCTCTACCCTCTTCATTCCTTAAAAACCCTTCCGTCTGCCGTCATACCAACCCCTAAAACTGTTGCTAATCAAGTTCCTCAAAATCATCTGACATCCAACTCAAACCATCCTCAGACTCTCTCTAAACCTCAAAAATTTTCCAAATGGAGTCGGAAACACATCCAAAGCATCATCGACAACCAATATGTAGCAAACCTATATATTGATAAACTACCCTTTCAATGGTCAGCTGTTGAGCTTCATTACATTCTGTCTAAATATGGTGAAGTGATCGACGTCTTCATCCCTGCTAAGCTCGCGAAAAACGGTAAGCGCTTCGGTTCTGCCAGATTCAGAGCTTGTCACGACATTCAACGGTTGATCTCCTCCATCAACCATATCAAAGTGGGTTCCGGTTCCCTGCAAGCTCTCATTACACATGGTCGACCCAAACCTAGTTCTTCCCTTCCTACTGTCCCAAAAACCCCTATCCCTCCTCCCATCCCCCCACCTCTTTTCAAAAATCTTTCATTGACTGATGCGTAAAATCTGCAAGCGCACATATCGTAGTAGCACACAAGGTCGTATCCACAGAGACTACGCAGAATAATTAATCAACAGACTCACTCCGTTAGGCAGAAAACAGTAAAGAGAGTAATCGATTTGAAGATTTGAATCGAGATTGAGATCAACAATAAAATAAACGCAAGTAAACTGAGAATTATATTGAAAAATCATATTATGGAAGGTCTAGATCAATCGGGGTTCACTATTCTTTCCTTTTATGCCGTAATTATCCTCCAGACTCTGCTGACAGGGTGACTCTGTTCTGTGTCTGCGGACGGGACGACACTATTTGCTAAAAGTCTACAGCTTCCTATTCGTTTTCTTGATGGTTAACAACCTAGGGTGAAATTATCGACTTTTGGAGGTATAATTTCGTCTCAAAGGTCAATCTTACCACTTTCGTGGATCAAACCTATTCCTAAGAGCAATGATGCTTTTCTTGTTACTGATTCCACAATAATCCTAATGCCTTTCAGCACCTAGATTAGGATTTATTTATGATTTTCTAGAATTAAAGGTCTCCTGTCGGTACTTAGTCTAATTCCTAAGACAAGTCTTAAGGTGATCAAGCTTCAAATTCGAATCAAGCACACATAAACAAATCAAGAACACAAGTAAGAAAATTGTTTGGGGAATAATTAAACCATAAAAGATTCAAGTAGCTACATCCCTCTTGATCTAGAAAAGAGAGTTTAGTTCATAATAAAATAGAAAGCAAATATGGAGGAATTGTTCATATTACAAACCGAAAATAAGGAAGAAAATAAGAATCGACTAAGAGTTCCTTCTCCTTGCTGCTGCTGTCGACACCAAAAATCCAGAGAAAGAAAGTGTCCCCTCTAAGCTGTTGTCGATGCCTTTTTGTTATTCTCCAAACCCTAGCCTTTAATTCTTACATTCTAGCTACGGCAACTAAAAAGTAGGAATTAATTTTTCCTAGGAGTTCTCCTTGTTTTAAGACGCAACAAAAACTTCTTTTATTTCCTTTAGGAGCAGCAGCAAGTCGGTGGTGCCACATATTATTTGGCTCACAAGTAAACTCCTTTGTCGCTGGTACAATAATTCATCAGGTTCTGGTCCGCGGAAGTCAACAGTGTGACACCATTGAAAACTGATCGTCAAGAAATCTTTATGAATTGGCTCTAAACTTTCCAGAATCCTTCAAAAGGCTCCAAATCTTCAAGAATCAAGCCAATTTGCAACAAAAGGTACCTGAAAGTGTAAATTTTAGATGATGATTATTTTAGTTAAATTGCAGCTGCTTTAAATTTTTTTCTATCTCTTTTGCAGTTCCCGGACTACTTTGTTGTGGGTTATGGGATGGACTATGCTGAGCTTTACAGGAATTTGCCTTACATTGGTGTTTTGAAGCCTGAACACTGTAAGTAACCGGGCATGCAAACTTGATATACAAAATGCACAGCGAAAAAAACCCAGAACTAATGGAGGATCCATGTGAAACGGGGTAAACCGAATAACAAAAATTTCGTACCTGGATTGGTCGAATTCTTTCACTCAACTGTTGAGTCGAATCAGCAAGAACCGAACAGAAATCTGACTCCTCTATGGTATCCACACGAACCATCGATAACTAGCTAGCAACCGTCTCACGATCACTAACCCGAGCACTCCCGAACTGCAGTGCTAGCTGCAGAAATTTCGAGAGCTAGAAACTAGTATTTGGTGTGTTTCATTCTTTCTCAAAGAATGAAGTGTGTAATCTGAATTGTGTGTCTACTCTCTTGTATTGATAATCTGATTATCAACCTATATTTGTAGACACAATTAATGCATAGATTAATGAGACAATGGCCAACATCATCATGCATTATCCATCATGATTATGCTTTAAGTCTAATCGTGTCTCCACTATGCCTTAATGCTCCACTAAGCATCAATGGGATTACACATCATACGACATTAATTCTGGTTCAATAATTCTGATAATTAGTGAACCAAATCAACCCAAAACGACCCGGTCCAACCATGGTCCAACCTCTAGCTCAAATACCTGGTCGAACCATGGTTTAACCACCAGCTCGAATCAACAGTTCTAAGTGTGTGACCCTGTAGGCAAATGTAACGTTTGGCAGTAATTGTAAACTCATTTACAATTATAAACAATGAGCGGTGTCTAGCAACACATCATTGCTACCCAAACGACAAGATTAGTACTGATTCATTATGCCTCGAAACATGTCATTATCCTTTCGTCACATTATCAAGATTAAACACGAGACATGGAATAAGTCAATCTCGTATATGTTTAATCTAAGTTTCTTGATCCCCGAGTTAACTTTTTAAAACGGATACTAATGATATCACCATATCACATAATCCGAGCATGGCCATGCATTTACAGTTCAACTCTATCGAGAGGCCCCACTGATAATATACCCATTATATGGGTTGGACGAATCCCATTTTGATCATATAAAACCCACTACACATTATATCATATACCCAATGATTACACTAAGGTCTACTTAGTTACGAATAGCCAAGAGTAATATCAAAGTATATGACTCACATGTTGGGAACCTTGAAGATCTCAGGTCTAAGGACAATACATATAAGAACCACTAATGACAATCATATAACGTTCCATGTACTGTTCTTATGTCGGGTCATCCCAGACCACAAGTTCTCTAACTTGTAACCGTATGTAGAATTCATATCTCATATAATTCTCAACATACGCTAGTCTTAATTTATTATTACAACCCATCATTAATAATAATCGACTAGGGACATTTAAGAATATAAAATATTCTAGGATTATAAATATGTGCAAGCGTTTATCACATAAACATATTTATTGGAATAATCTTAATGTATATACATGACTATACGCAATCATCCAATGATTGGCTTTTGGACATATTACACTAACAATCTCCCACTTGCACTAAAGCTAATCATCCATGGGTCTAATACCAATGGATGTAGCATGACCATCATGCTTCCATTGTGTGAGAGGCTTAGTCAATGGTTCTGCGACATAGTTCTCAGAAGGAACTTTGCACAGCCTCAGTTGTAGAGTCGGCAACTCTTTCTTGCTTGGAACTCTTCCAGCAAACAGCACCACCTCCAAGACAAAACACATAACCTGACTGCGATCTAAAGTCATCCCTGTCAGTTTGGAAGCTAGCATTTGTGTAACCCTTTACAACAAGCTCATCACCGCTTCCGTATACAAGGAATGCATCCTTAGTCCTTCTCAAGTACTTAAGGATGTTCTTAACCGCTGTCCAGTGACCTTCACTGGGATCAGATTGATATCTGCTTGTGACACTTAATGCATATGCGACATCTGGTGGAGTACATAGCATGGCATACATGATAGATCCTATAACAGATGCATAAGGGATCTTACTCATTTGCTCTCTCTCCTTAGATGTACTAGGACATTGATTCTTTGAGAGAGAAATGCCATGTGACATGGGCAAGAAACCTTTCTTGGATTCTTGCATGCTAAACCTCTTTATCACCTTGTCAATATATGTACTTTGACTTAGTCCAAGAAGTCTTTTGGATCTATCTCTATAGATTTTTATGCCTAACAAATAGGCAGCTTCTCCTAAGTCCTTTATTGAGAAATTCTTTCCTAACCATGTCTTTACAGACTGCAGTGTCAGAATATCATTCCCAATGAGTAGAATGTCATCAACATACAATAGTAAGAAAACGATTGTGCTCCCACTAACCTTCTTGTAAAAACATGGCTTATCTTCATTTTTAATAAAACCAAACTCTTTGATCACATCATTAAAATGAAGATTCCAACTCCTAGAAGCTTGCTTCAGTCCATAAATGGATCTCTGCAATTTGCATACCTTATTAGCATTCTCTAGAGTGACAAAACCTTCAGGTTGTGTCATGTACACATCCTCTAAAAGATTTCCATTAAGGAAAGCATTTTTGACATCCATCTGCCATATAGTCAATACCATGAACTTGCTTGAAACCTTTTGCAACCAATCGCCCTTTAAAGGTAATCACATTACCATCCATGTCGGTCTTTTTCTTATAGACCCATTTGCACCCTATGGGTTTTACCCCTTCAAGTGGATCAACCAAGGTTCATACCTTGTTTTCATACATGGATTCCATCTCCGAATTCATGGCTTCTAGCCACTTCTTAGAGTCTGGACCTGTAATAGCTTGCTGATAGGAAGTGGGCTCATCCTCATCTATGAGCATCACGTCTCCAGTATGAGTCATAAGAAATCCATATCTCTCAGGCTCATACCGAGTCCTATCAGACCTACACGGTCCATGTGTTACAGGTACATGATTCTCACCCACAACAACTTGTGGTTCCTGTCCTTGTTCCATCTCAGCCTCTATATCTCGAACTTCTTCGAGTTCTATTTTCCTCCACTGATCTCTTTAGAAATTAATTCTCTTTCTAGAAAAATAGTAGTACGAGCAACAAACACTTTGTGCTCTGTGGGATTATAGAAATAATATCCTTTAGTTTCCTTAGGATATCCAACAAAGAGGCATTTGTCCGATTTAGGGCCGAGTTTACCTGATGCTTCTCGTCTCACGAAAGCCTCACAACCCCAAATCCTCATAAAATACAAATTGGGACGCTTCCCAGTCTATATCTCATATGGTGTCTTTACAACCGATTTAGATGGATCGCGGTTAAGTGTAAATGCAGCACTCAATAATATATGTCCCCAAATGAAGAAGGAAGGTTAGCTTGACTCATCATAGAACGAACCATGTCTAACAAAATCCTATTCCTCCTTTCGGATACACCATTCCATTGAGGTGTTTCTGGTGGAGTAAGTTGTGATACTATACCACATTCCTTTAGATGATCAAGAAAATTTCGGTCTAAGTATTCATCGCCTCGGTCAGATCGAAGCATTTTAATATTCTTGCCGAGTTGATTCTGTACTTCATTCTTGAATTCTTTGAACTTTTGAAAGGATTCTGACTTGTGTTTCATTAGATACATATAGCCATATCTACTGTAATCATCAGTAAATGTAATGAAGTATTGAAATCCACCTCTAGCCTGTGCTGACATAGGCCCGCATACATCAGAATGTATAAGACCTAACAAGTCCGAAGCTCTTTCACCTTTACCAGAAAAAGGAGCCTTCGTCATTTTGCCTAATAAACATGACTCATATGTCTTATATGATTCAAAATCAAATGAGTCTAAAAGTTCATCTTTATGGAGTTTAGAAATACGAGTCTCGTTTATATGGCCCAATCGACAATGCCAGAGATAGGTTTCATTAGAATCGTTTAATCTAACCTTCTTCGTATTAATGTTATAGATTGGTGTTTCTAGGTTTAGAACGTACAAACCATTGCTCAAATATGCACCACCATAATAAATATCATTCAAATAAATAGAACAACAGTTGTTCTTTATTATGAATGAAAAACCCTTCTTGTCCAGATAAGAGGCAGAAATCAAATTCCTGCTTATAGTAGGTACATAATAGCAATCAACAAGTTCCAAAACCAAACCACCCGGTAAAGATAGATAATAAGTCCCTACGGCTAATGCAACAACTCTTGCTCCATTTCCAACACGCAGGTCTATCTCACCCTTTGCTAATCTTCTACTCTTTCTCAGATCCTGCACATTTACACAAATGTGAGAACCACATTCGGTATCTAATACCCATGATGAGAGATAGAGATATTAGCTTCTATAACAAAAATACCTGAAGCGGAAGTCTTACTTCCCTTCTGTTTCTTCACCTCTTCAAGGTAAATAGGACAGTTACGCTTCCAATGGCCAGGTTTCTTGCAATGGAAACATTGTCCTTCCTTTGCAACACCACCTTTGGGTTTCAGCACTTGTGAAGAAGATGAACCAAACTTTTTGGCGGATTTCATCTTCTTGCTTTTTCCCTTTCCTTTGCTATTTCCAACCATCAATATGCTGTTGGATTTATTTGCATTCATCTGTTGCATTCATATTAAAATTCATGACAAATTGGCTGTAACTATCTGGCAACGATTGCAGGACTAGATCAACAGCCAACTCCTTCTGCAAAGGAAAACCCAGACCCTCAAGGCTCTCAATGTATCCAATCATCTTAAGCACATGAGGCCTGACTAGTGATGACTCAGCCATCTTGCATTAGAACAATGCCTTTGAGGTCTCATACCTCTCACGCCTATCTTGCTCTTCAAAGAGCATTTTCAGGTGTTCGATCATATCGAGAGCACCAAGTTCTCATGTTGCTTCTAAAGCTCAGAGTCCATGTTAACAAGGATAAGGCATGCGACATCCAATGCCTCATCGACAAGCTTCTTGTAAGCATCTCTTTCCGCCCTAGGAGCATTAGGTGTCGGTTCAGTAGGAACAGGCCCTTCAAGGACATACGATTTCTTTTCTTGTTTAAGGACTATCCTCAAATTGCGTTGCCACTTAAGGAAGTTATTCCCATTAAGTTTTTCCTTCTCAAGGACAGATCGCAGTGATAGTGAACTTGTGTTTTGTGCCATGATTACTCTACAACAATGATCAACTCACACAAATCAGAGTCATGCATACATAAAATCATTTAACAAGGAATTCTATTAAATGATGCTCCTACTATGAATCAAGATAATGATAAGTAGGCCAAGATCCATATTTCACTACAAGATAAGTCAGCTTTGGTTGATCGCTTACATCATTGTTATTTAGGTAGACAACTCTTGTCAATTACATCTCATGTAACTCTTGGATAGTTGAGTGAACAACACTTGTTTTTGTCTATCTCATAGACTTAGCTCAACTCTCTGCCTCTAAGTCCTCAATCCTATTGAGATGACTTAGTTAAGTTCAACCCATAATAAGCAGTTTGGATATTACAATTATCCCATCGCACCTTGCTAGGATAAACATTGGCACCTTGCCTTGGCAAAACCTACCAAGTGTTGATCTAAGCAATGATGAGTGCTTATCAATGGAAGGAAACACAAGCGGAACTTAATATTTAGCATCTTGCTAGAATAAACATTGGCACTATGCTTTGGCAAACCTACCAGGTGTTGATCTAAGCATATATGAGTGCTTGTCACCGAATTATTTCCATACATAACAATTATGCATGTGATTAACATATTCTACATCGCATATATAATAACTATGCATCATATGCAATATAAGTCGCTACACAAAGGTAGCGCGGCGGTCCCGCTAGGGATAAACATCGATGTTTTCACTATGCGGCCGAAAATCGGCAAAACAAGAACATCGATGTTTAACTCAGAACATCAATGTTTTGAGAATCTGGAACTCCAAACTATTTGGCAGAATTTCAGAACATCGATGTTTACCCCTAGAACATCGATGTTTGAGAATTCTGGAACTTCAAGTAAGTTGGCAGAATCTCAGAACATCGATGTTTGGTCCTGAACATCGATGTTTGGAGTTTCAGAATTTCAGAACATCGATGTTGACACTTCAACATCCATGTTTGAAGTTTCTGGATTCCAGAACATCGATGTTTAACCCTTAAGCATCGATGTTTAAAGTTTCTGGAATTCCAAACAATTGGCTGAATGTTCAGAACATCGATGTTTTGACCTTGAACATCGATGTTGGAACTTAAACGATGTTTGAACCCCTAAGCGGATTATCGACCAATGAGAACATCGATGTTCAACCATTAAACATCGATGTTTGAACCTCTCGGCGGATTATCAGCTAAGATGAACATCAATATTTAATCATTAAACATCGATGTTTTGTCCACTCGACCGAAGAGAACATCGATGTTCAACCATTAAACATCGATGTTTTGCCCCTCTATCGAACTCATTCGACTTTCTGCCAGAAGTACAAATTGATTGCTATCATATACCAATCAAGTACTTGCTGTCAAACACCTTTGATAGAACTCACTTCAACATATCACATATATGAGAATCATATTGATCTAGTTTAAACATACTATCAACATAAGCATAATAAACTATGATCAAGTTATGTTGCTTATACTATCATGATCACATATCATATATAGCATGTCATACATATAAACAACTAATTCGGTTTAGTGTTTCACAAGAGGCTCCGCTACCACTGTAAGTAACCGGGCATGCAAACTTGATAAACAAAATGCGCAACGGAAAAAACCTGGAACTAATGGAGGATCCATGTGAAACGAGGTAAACCGAATAACAAAAATTTCGTGCCTCGATTGGTCGAGTTCTTTCACTCAACTATTGAGTCGAATCAGCTAGAACCGGACATAAATCCGACTCCTCTACGGTATCCACATGAACCGTCGATAACTAGCTAGCAACCGTCTCACGATCACTAACCCGAGCACTCCCGAACTGCAGTGCTAGCTGCAGAAATTCCGAGAGCTAGAAACTAGTATTTGGTGTGTTTCTTTCTTTCTCAAAGAATGAAGTGTGTAATCTGAATTGTGTGTCTATTCTCTAGTATTGATAATCTTATTATCAGCCTCTATTTATACACACAATTAATGCATAGATTAATGAGACAATGGCAAACATCATCATACATTATCCATCATGATTATCCTTTAAGTCTAATCATGTCTCCACTATGCCTTAGTGCTCCACTAAGCATTAATGGGATTACACATCATATGGCATTAATTCTGGTTTAATAATTCTGATAATTAGTGAACCAAATCAACCCAAAACGATCCGGTCCAACCATGGTCCAACCACTAGCTCAAATACCAGGTCGAACTATAGTCCAACCATGGTTTAACCACCAGCTCGAATCAACAGTTCTAAGTGTGTGACCCTGTAGGCACTTGTAAGGTTTGCCAATAATTGTAAACTCATTTACAATTATAAACAATGAGCGGCGTCGAGCAACACATCATTGCTACCCAAACGACGAGATCAGTACTGATTCATTATGCCTCGAAACATGTCATTATCCTTTCGTCACATTATCAAGATTAAACACGAGACATGGAATAAGTCAATCTCGTATATGTTTAATCTAAGTTTCTTGATCCCCGAGTTAACTGTTTAAAATGGATGCTAATGATATCACCATATCACATAATCCGAGCATGGCCATGCATTTACAGTTCAACTCTATCTAGAGGCCCAACTGATAATATGCCCGTTATATGGGTTGGACGAATTCCATCTTGATCATACAAAACCCACTACACATTATATCATATACCCAATGATTACACTAAGGTCTACTCAGTTACGAATAGCCAAGTGTAATATCAAAGTATATGACTCACATGTTGGGAACCTTGATGATCTCAGGTCTAAGGACAATACATATAAGAACCACTAATGACAATCGTATAACGTTCGATGTAGTGTTCTTGTGTCGGGTCAGTCCAGACCACAAGTTCTCTAACTTGTACCCGCATGTAAAATTCGTATCTCATATAATTCTCAACATACGCTAGTCTTAATTTATTATTACAACCCATCCATAATAAAGATCGACTAGGGACATTTAAGAATATAAAATATTCCAGGGTTATAAATATGTGCAAGAGTTTATCACATAAACATATTTATTGGAATAACCTTAATGTATATACATGACTATATACAATCATCCAATGATTGGCTTTTGGGCATATTACACTAGCAAACACTACAGTTAATTTGGTTCGTCACTTACAATCAGAGTCGGCATTGTTTTGGTTCAGTAGTTTTTTTGGGGGGTATATGGGAAGAAAAAAAATGAAATAAAGCAAGTTACATCAAGGACGAACAAATGTGACACCATCAGCATCAGCTAGAAGCCACTGATGCAAACTGGGAGGAGGGCCCTCCGGCTCAGTAGTTTTATTTGACCAAAAATATATATACATCCATTATTACATAATGATTACTTTCAGGACTAGGGAATTGTTGAAATTATGGGTTTTTCCCGGTGCCTGAAAGTCATTGTTTTACAAGAATGAGACCATTCTTGTAGTTGTACTTGTATTCTAATCTTTTGTTACAATGCCCTGTAGACTGTATAGCCCAGCAAAATAGTTGAGCGGGCACCATCCACCCTCTCCTTTTTTGTTAAAAAAAATAATGCTAGTCGACAAAAGGGAGGAGCCGTTCCAACAAGCCCGGGTGCCACTGTCACCGTTGTGCATCACCGGGGAAGGAGCGAGCTCGAGAGGGATCACCCAAAAGCCACCTCAAGTTGCTTGATGGAAGCACGCCGGACCTGAGTTATTGCTGCTCAAACAAGACGCCTTCGCACGCGCCACTGCCAGAAAAGAGATCTACTAAGGCGATGGTATGGGAGCTCTAACTTTCACCATGAACTCAAATGAGGGGCAATGAAAAAGGAGAAAAGTCGGTGGTGGACTAAGGCAATCAACTGGCTGAGATGTTTGACCGGCCCAAATCTTAAAAAAACAAAAGGGGATGAGTAGCTGTGGACAACCCAGAACACTTCCCACGCCCAGAAAGTGTCAACGGGCCAAAGGGTATTGGCCTTATTGGCGAGAAAACGATTGAGCCTAAACATTTATTGTTTCTTTCACTATTACCTCCTTATGTATTTAATTACATTATATTCACGTAATTGAAATTTTAATCATTTAATATATTATGCTAAGTGCATTTTATTTAATTGAATCAGAAAACTAATGATTTCTATTTTGAATGAAATGTTAATTTACAAGAGATGTTTGTATTCAAAGCGTTATTCCGTTGGAGGCGGAATGAGGTACTAGACCTAAGGAGGAATTCCGCGAGGTCCATGAAGGGTTGGACCTGAGGAAGAATTTTCGAGGACCTTCTCTGCGAGGACCTTGAAAAGCACTTCATGTGGAGGCAAAAATAATTCCCGAGGACCTTCTTGGCGAGGAGCTTGGAAAGCGCTCCATGCGGAGGCAAAAATAACTCCCAAAGAAGTGAAAACAATCCTAGGAGAAAGCAACAACGAGGACAAGCAGTCCTTGTGGAAAGAATGCCGCCCACCGAGGCGGAAGCATCTCTTGCAATAGAAGAAACCATCATTGCAAAAATAAGGCGTGGAGTTGATGTTAGGCCTTACGAGGAGCTAATCAAAGGCCCTCAAAAGGCAGCTCTTGCAGCGAGGACTTGATGGAACCTTAGGAGAAAACAATCCCAGGAGCAAACAGTCCCTATGGAGGAAGCAGATCCTGGAGGTGAAACAAATGAAATGTGCATGGAGTAGGACCTACCAACAAAGCCCTAGGAGTAAGCGGTTCCCTATTGAGGAAAAGCAGTTCTTGGAGGCGAAACAAATGAAGTGCACATGGCAAAGGAGTTATTAGCGAAGCCCCAGGAGTAAGCAGTTCCATATGGAGGAAACGCAGTTCCTGGAGGCAAAACAAATAAAAGTCACATGGAAAAGGACCTGCCACAAAAACCACAAGAACATGCAGCCCTATAAACAAGTAAACTCCCTGCAGGATAAAAATTGCCCTTGGAGCTGGAGGTATCCCTTGCGAGGGAAACCAACCGTTGGGATTGAGAACCAACAAAGGAGTGGTGCTCCAGGCCCTAGGAATTCAACAACTATGCAAGCTTAAGGCTTGGAAGAGCCTTAATCACTAGCCCCGAGGAACTGTGAGAAGGGCCTACGAGTTGGAGCTAAACATCTTGAGCTCTTGGCCCAAGAGTTGGAAAACTTCAATGCCCCAACAATGAGCACTTGGAGAAAAAACATTAAACGCAACCACATGACCAAAGTGGCGCAAAGCGCAGGACCTATTTGGACCTCGCAACAGTATTCATGGAGAGCTGTTCCATCGAAAGAACAACCGTCCATAGTCCCAATGGAGGAAGAAGTGGTAGAGGCCCTACAAATTAAGGGCCTACACCCGGAGGCCCTCAATATAAAGAAGGGACAAAATCCAAAACCACTTCAAATGAAGCATGCTTTAATTAAAGTTAGACGTTTTGGCAAAAAGATTCTCTAGGAAGGATGAGACATCCCAAGACGCGGAATGACAACTTTAATGCTTTAATTCAAGCAAGGAGTTTGGAAAGAAGAATCATAATGTAGAGGAAAGTTGCAATGCAAGATCAACCGCACGCCCAAGAAGGTTTTTTTGTTAAGGCTCACAAAAACGAGATGAAAAAAAAAACGAAGTCCTTAAAGAGGCAGTAACTACTCAGGGGAGCTAGAGCTCCTTCGATTTGCAACTGAAGTAATGGAATCCTCAAGCAATTCATGGCATTCTCTAAGGATTCGAAAGAAGCTTAAAACATGCTATAAAGGACACAACTTAATAACGTCAAGTTCAAACAATGGGAGCACGTGATTGTTATTCACAAGGCCCCAAAAATTCAGGACTTCCGTCTAGTGCCATACAACAAAGACAGGAGAATGCAAGCTTATGAGAGGATCCCTTTCCAAAGGATAGCCAAAGGAGGAAACTTGAGAAAGAGTATCCATGTATGCGTATGACTTCGCAAGTGCCGAAGGACGGTAGGCTCAAGTAAGGCCATACACCGAAAAACAAGCACGCATAAGCAAAAGCATAACATGGTAGACGCAAACTCGGGCAGATCCGAGGGATGCATAGGAAAAAAGGACCTATCATAAGTTTGTTCAAACAACAAAGGGGCGATCGCCACTACATGAGCTCTCATGTCCCAACCAGAACTTTGAGACCAAAAAAGTGTTAGTAATATGCCCAAAAGCCAATGAATGGATGATCGTATATAGTCGTTGTAAGTATCCGGTTCATGCAATAGACAATCAAAAGCACAAAATACAACATGTATGCGCAGCGGAAATACCGGATACACATGGAGGATCCATGTGAATGGAGCTAAACCGAATAACAATTTTTCATACCTGTAATGTTTGAGGTCTTTCACCCAACTGTAGAACCAAATCAGCAAGAGCCAGACGTAAGCCTCGCCCCTCTATGGTATCCACATGAACCGCTGTAACCGGCAGAAAAGCGTCTCACGATCTTCAACCCGAGCTCTCCCGAACTGGTGTGCTAGCAACAGAAAACAGGAGCTGTGTGGTGTTTAGTTTCTTCTTTCTTTCTCAAAGAATGAAGTGGATGGTATGTGTTTTTCCTCTCAATTTTCAGACCTCTCAAGACACTCTCAAGACTCTGAAAACTCTCTAAGACAAGTGAGGAAGAGGCTCAAGAGTAATCTGATTACTCTCCACACAAATGCATAATGGAGGGGAGCTAATGGCCAACAA
>JAKUCV010004064.1:0-25591 GCA_028386065.3 Turnera subulata | reverse complement strand
TGGTTGAACCAGGGTCGTTTTGGGACAATAATATCTGTATTATTGACCAGACATGAGTGTGTGTGGTGTGTTTTATCTGATTGCTAAGTGGGAGACACTTAGTGATGATGGTCATCACTTTGGTCCACTTGGTTGGCCATTATGCCTAATTGTCTAATGCATAATGGTGAGTGGGGTTGAGTACTAGTGTGATCAGATCATTAGCTCATTCTCTGCCCTTCACCACGTTTTTGAAGCACCCAAAAACACTCTCTGAAGCTTCTCTTCTTTGTGTGAAAGAAGGAAGTGCAAACACATCCATATACGCAGGCTCCCATTCTTGTTGCTAGCACATCAACTGGGAGTGCCCGTTCTTGGATTCGTGTGACGTTTCCGGGACGATCAAGGTTCGTGTGGATACCGTAGAGGAGGGGACGTTTTCATCCTGCTCTTGCTGGTTCTATACTCATAATTTGGTGAAAGATCCTAAGCTCCAAGTAAGTAAAAATTGTTATTCGATTTTGTAGCCTCACATGTGGTTCTAGGGTAGTTTCCTATCTTTCCGCTGCTTGATGAGCCTTTGTATGAGTGTCATATAGCTCTTAGGAAACTTAATATTACACATTCAATTTCCATTGTACATATTGAATACAAATCAATACATATCACGGTTCTCTATATTTGATTCTATATCAGTGTTCATCCAGTGGGAAGTTAGGACTCGAACCTGCGCTGGCAAATTGAAACATAACAAAACTCGCCACCCAACCACCACTAACTATATAAAAAAATATTACCATATCAATATTTTACTGGATTTAGGGGGCCTGGCCCCAGCTTGCACCCCTTGGATCCGCCATTGTATATAGTTATAATAAGTGATTCTTCCAATCAGGATATTTTCTCTGTACACAAGAACTCAAACTTGAAACTTGCTTAAACAAAATCGAATTGCTTTCCACCAAGTTAATTATGTGATGATTTGCTTCAAGTGATGAATTTTGTGTTTCCATTTTTTTTTTTTAACTTTTGGGTGTGAAGTTTTTTTTGCTGCATTGGATTGAACCTACGAGTAGGTTAACACTTGGTTTCATAAACTTTTCCAATGTGTATAAGACAAGACAAGCAAATTTTGGAGAAAAGATCAACATTGAAGATAACTAGTAGAGAAAAAATGGAACTAATCCAGTGCTTGAGATATATATAATAAGAATAAAGTGTTTTTTTCATCCTTGTATTAGACCTCAAAGTTGGAAGTCATCCCTCGATTAGATTTCGGCTTATTTTCATCTCTCTATTTGTGAATTTTGTCTTATTTTCATCCTTGTGTTTGCCTTTTTGGCCTATTTAGAGGGATGAAAACAAGCCAAAATCCATGGACAAAGGGATGAAAACAGACCAAAACTAATACAATGATGACTTTTAACTTTATGGTCTAACACAAGGATGAAAATAGGCTTTAATCCTATATAATAACCAAATGAAGTTACCATCGGTCTGCTGCAAAAAGTTGAGAAGTTCACAATAAAGAATAGACCATAGGTTGATAAACTGAAAACAAAACAAAACTCGTAAACTACTTGTCTAGCATCAAAAAAAACGTAAACTACTTGTCTTGCAATTCACAAACATATGCCTCATGCATGGCTGTAATCTACTCTTGACAATTATTAGATTGTCTTAGAGAAACAAACTTAATTATCGGTCAACAAACAACATGTTCTTTGTCTAGTTACTTCAGCAGGCCTCTGATTGCAATCGATGTTCTTTGTCTAGTTACTTCTGTACATGGTATGCGCCAGTCTACCGGTTCTGTTTATACTTGTGCAATTGCTTCTTGGAATATGCTTTAGCTTCATCACTTTCCTTAAGTTTATTATTATTCTTCCACTCTGGTACACCAATACATCCTAGGGAATACTCAATCGTCAAGTAGCATAATTGTCACAGCTAAAACAAGTTTCTGGTGATCATACTTCTGAAGATAAATGCGGAATAGACAACAGATAATTTTTTTTTTATATAAACGATTGATTATATTAGAAACTGAAATGAAATGTCCAGGAGATAGATAACACCTAGGAGAGTAGAACAGAGGGAGAATAGAAGGGACCTATTCTTTTCAGTGCTACCCTACATACAGAATGGGAAGATAATTTGTAAATGACTGTGAAACAAAACTCACAAACTAAAGCATGAACGTCCCGCCTCTATGTCTAGTTACTTTGCTAGGCAGCCTATGTTTGCGATTGAAGTTCAAAATTCTTGATCGATCCCGGTAGAAACATAGGGAGATGTTAGAGCTTCTGTGTAAGAAGTGGCAGCCCCACGCCAGAGGTGTCTGTATAATTTGATGTTCTTGAAATATTCTTCACTTCTATCACTTTCTTCATGATTTATATTCCATTTTAATACATCCACATATCTTGAAGGACATTGTAGTATCATGTATCCAGCATCTTTAAAGGATTGCTGCACGAAGTCACGCGCAAAATCCAGCTCAAAATTGAGATAACTAACAAGACCAATAGTACTGTATGAGAAAAAATGCACCCACGATGCCTCATTGCAGTATTCTTTCATCACCCAAACAATATTTCTGTCCAGATGATTAATAGGAAAACAGATACAGAGATATTCCCCAACAACTCCCAAGCAATGGTGGCCATAACCATAATAACCGTAAGCTGGTGTCCGGCCGGCGATGTCATAAAACTTCTCTGTGCTCAAATCAAAAGCGATGATCTTTTTATAATGGAAGAAAGACCCATTCCCCCAGGATTCCCAGTGAAGTGCTCCATTCAAGAACAAACCCTTGTGGCCTGGTTGAATGTATCGCAAGTACCTCTCATCAAGATTTTTCATCTTTTTTCCAGGAACCTGTTTTCAGCGAGAAAATATCAACCCTAGCTCCATCCCCAGGTTTGGGGTCAGGAATAGGAGCTGTTACTATGATGACCTTGTAATCATCGGAAGCCGAATCATACCCGAAACCATAAGTATGATGATAGGTCCAACCACCCCGAGAGATATCTGGCAATTTTCTATAGCTACCGGTAAAAGGATTCCAGACAACTATCTGTTCCCACTCTAATGCCAAGCAAACTATTCCATTGCACGATCCGATCAGCAAATTCCTGATCGCAGGAAATAACTCACGAGGTAGTGCCGGATAACATACCTTGATAGGTGTTTTTACACCGTCACGGTAATCTAATATCACAAAACCATCGTTCTTACGATCTGGAGCACGTAGGATTTTTGGTACGTTGATCTCCGGCGGTGTGGATTTTAGTCTAAACTTGTGAAAATTTACACTGACCAGCAAAGAAGACCATGACTTGGAGACTGACCTCAATCGGTAAATGGTTTTGTCGGGTAGCCACGCGAGTATCTCCTCCACAATTTCTGAAGGTAGTCTAAGATCTGCAGCCATAGTAACACCTTTAGCTAATAAGTCCTCTTCTTTTAGGGTTACCGTGACAACGGAGTGCGTCGCCTTCATATATATATACATATATATATCCTAAGTCCTCTCCTTTTATAGGGTTACTGTGATAATAATAGAGTGCCTTCTTTTGGGTTTATTTTACTTTTAATTTTTGTTACTTTTATACGCCCGTAAAATGTAAATCCTGTTTCTTTTGGGTTTTTGATTGACACTATATCGTATTGGGCTTGCATATAGTGTATATTTTTTAGACTAGTATATATGCATACTCTTTATCCATATTTTAATGTGTACTTTGAAAAAGAATATGTTCGGGACACTCGTTTTCCGAAGGCTGCACAAACTACAAACTAGTTTCCGCAACACTGACCAACAAAGAGGAATGGAAATTGATGGGTATGATTTCTAATATGATCTCTTCTATGATCATATTGGAAATTGCCAGTATCTCTTCTATGATTTCTAATAGTGTTCTAGTAAGATTTGCCATCATAATCCATAAAACACAAAGCACCAAAAGAAACAATTTTGAAAGTATATAGAAAAAGTAGATACAAATTTAAAAGTACCCGTACAAAAGGGTCTTTGTCCATAGAGCAGTTAGCAAGTCCAGAGTTGCATGTTTACATTGTCACAGTGAAACAGAGATAAATGGATTTGGATTCTCTCCTGTACAGTATTCAACAGGAGAGATCCTGTTAAATAAATACCGTTGATTTGTTTAATCAATGGCCCTAAAATATGTAAGGTAAAAAAAACTAAAAAAATTAAATAAGGTAAAAATAAATTCTCACCAATGATTTTGAAAATCATGGCCACGATTCAACGAACAGGACATAACTTTAAAGGAGAGGATCTCAATCCGAGATAAATGCCATATACCATAGAATTATTAAATGAAAATAAAACAAGACACGCAAACTAGTTGTCTTGGAATTCACATATATGCGTTATGGCCATAATCTAGTCTCTAACAGTTACTAGACGACGTTCCTACATGAACAAACTTCATGGTCTTTCAACAGAAAAAAGAAAAGATAAGGAAATTAATTGCAAATTAGAGGCAAAACGTGAAAGCACGAACGCATGTGCCTCTTGTCTAGTTACTTAAGCAGCCTATATATGTTTTGTTATCAATGTTCAAAATTCCGTAGGGAGAGGTTAGAGCTTCTGTATACGAAGTGGCAGCCCTGTGGTGTCCATAGAATTTGATGTTCTCAAAATATTTTTCACTTCTAATAGCTAGGATCGCAGCAGAAAAGTTGAGAAGTTTACACTACGCATGTCGAGACTTCAATGTCTAAGCAGTATTTCTGTCAGAAATAGATATTCAAAATCTTTGATCCATCTCTGTAGACGCATAAGGAGAGGTTAGAGCTTCTTTTTACAGAGAAGCCGCGTATTGTCTGCAGAATTTGATGTTCTTGAAAAATTCTTGGGTGCTATCACTTTCTTCTTGTTATTCCATGTTAGTATATCCACATATCCATCAGAACATTGAAGCATCATGTATCCACCATCTTCAACAAATTGTGGTAGAAAGTTGCACTCATGATGCACATAAGTAACAGCATTATCATACTCAAAAGAAGTGTATGAAATAAAAGGGACCCATGATGCCTCTCGCAGTATTCTTTCATCACCCAAACAATACTTCTATCCCGAGTGTAGTACTGCAAAACACCACATACAGAGATATTCCCCAGCTTCTCCCAACCTATGGTATTGATAATCGTAAACTGGTATTGGCTTGGGGACATCATAAAACTTCTCCTTGGTCAAATCAAAAGCGATGATTTTTTCATCAACAATCGACCCATAAGTGCTTGATTCCCAGTGAAGTGTTCCATTCAAGAACAAACCATAGCCTTGATTGTATTTCAGGTATGTGTCATCAGGATTTCCAACCTGTTTGTAAATACTTGTAAACCTTTATTTCTATACTAATAAGTTTCTGGCTAGCCAAAGACAAATCCCGAATAAACCATAAATTTATTAAACGAAAATAAAACAAGACATATAGGTCTTTATTAGATGATGATGTTAGAGAAACAAATTTTATGGTCACTCAACAGAGAGAAAAAAAACGATAGGCAAAATCGAACCAAAAACTTAAATGCAGCCTGAAGAAGCATAGGGAGAGGTTAGAGTTTCTGCGTAGGGTAAGGCCTTATTCCCAAAGATTCTATGGAATTCGATCTTCTTTGAGTACTCTTCAGCTTTATCACTTTCGTCAAGATTATTATTCCACTTTAGCACATGAATTCCACCTTCGACAAATTGAAGCATCATGTATCTACCATCTTTGAAAGACCGTGGTATGAAGTTGCACACGTATTCTACAAGACCGTCATTACAATATGCAAAAGAGGTATATCTAATAAAGGGAACCCAGGAAGCCTCGTCGCAGTACTCCTTCAATACCCAAATAGTATTTGTTTTGAATTTTTTGAAAAGACACGAGAGATATTCCCCGACAACTCCCAACCTATAGTATGATCCACAACCAGGAGAATTCTGATTTGGAGGGCAAGGGACATGATAAAACTTCTCCTTGCCAAAATCAAAAGCAACGATTTTAGCCTTGCGGACTTCCTGGGGTCTCCAGTGAAGTGCTCCATTCAAGAAGAGACCCATGTCCCCGTACCATTGAATATATTGCAAGTACTCCCTGCCAGGATTTTTCATTTGTTTCCAGGAACCTATTTTCAGTGAGAAAATCTCAACTATAGCACCATCTCCAGATGGGTGATCAGGAAGAGGACCTCTAGCTGCAAAGACCTTGTAATCATCAGAGGCCGAATCATACCCGAAACCATAGGCATGACAGTTCCTATATGGCAATTTTCTACAGATACTGGTGAAAGGATTCCAGACGACAAACATCTCCCACTTGCTGTTGTTACCAACAGCCAAACAAACTAATCCTTTGCATGATCCGACAGAAAAATAATGAAGCCTCTCCGCACCTGCAGATAACTCAGGTGACATATAGCCATGATTTTTTACATCGCGGCTATAATCTGATAATACAACTGCAGTAAACAGGCCTCGGTTATCGGATGGTTTTATACCGTAATTTGATGGCCAGAATTTTGGGTGATATAAGAGTTTTGGCATCGGCAGCAAAGAGAAAAACAACTTGGAGACTGACCTGAATCGCTGAATGGATTTGAAGGGTAACAAATCCAGAATCTCCTCGACAATATCTGGAGGTAAATAACTACGATTTGGTGCTGCTGAGATCACTAGTCGTTCCATATTGGTGGTCGTTGCTTGATTAACAGGTAACCTGTTGTCCGGCGCCCTAGTCTTATGATGTTTCATCATCTCCATGGCCGTGGGGAAGAAGAGATTGATGGTTTTTTTTTTTTTCTTGCAAAGAATGATCTTTTTTTAAAAACAAAAAATCTGCAAAGAGTGATAGTAATAATTTGTGTGTTTGTTGATTCTTGCGTAATAATTTTTCCATATATAGTAATTTGCAATTATAATACCTTTTCTCCGTATCAGTTTGGATTCAACACTCCGACTACCTAAATATATATATATATATATAAAAAAACATCTACTACCTAAATACTCTTTGTCTTCAGGTTACTTAATTAAGCCGCCTGAAGAAGCATAGGGAGAGGTTAGAGTTTGTGTGTAGGGTAGGGCCGAATTCCTGAAGACACTTTAGAATTCAATCTTCCTGGAGTACTTTTCAGCTTCATCACTTTCGTCAAGAGTATTATTCCACTTTAGCACATGAATTTCTTCATGGACAAACTGAAGCATCACATATCTACCATCCTTGAAAGACTGTGGTATGAAGTGCACACATATTCTACACGACCCCGACCCTTATTACCAACTCCAAATCCAATAAAAGTATATGAAATAAAGGAAATCCACGAAGCCACGTTGCAGTATTCCTTCATTACCCAAACAATACATTTTCGCCCTTATGTATATTTACACATACAGAGATATTCCCCAACAACTCCCAACCGATAGTATGATCTACATCCAGCAGAGATCTGATTTGGTGGGCTAGGGACATTATAAAACTTCTCCTTGCCCCAAATCAAAAGCAATAGCATTGTTTTTACACAGTTGTCCCCAAGATGATTCCCTGGGTGTCCAATAAAGTGCTCCGTTCAAGAAGAGACCCATGCCCACATACCAGTAGCTGCAAAGACCTTGTAATCATCAGAGGCCGAAGCATACCCAAAAACATTTGCATATGCAGAAGACTTATGTGGCAATTTTCTACAGACACTAGTTAAAGGATTCCAGACAAATATCTCCCATTTGCCGTGGTGGCTAACTTGCAAACAGACTAATCCATTGCATGACCCCACAAGAAAATCTTAATTTCAAAATCTCCCTTTGGTTGACTAGGATCTGTAACTGAAAAGACCTTGTAATCATCAGAGGCCGAATCATACCCGAAACCGTCCCAGCAGAAGTACAATGGTTCCTAAGTGGCAATTTTCTACAGATACCGGTGAAAGGATTCCAGACAATTGTCTCCCCACTCGCCATAGTGGCCACTGACATCAACATCCATACAAACTAATCCATTGCATGATCCAATAAAACGATAAAGACCTGGAGATAATAACTCAGGTGCATACAACCAAGATTTCTTACATCGCCGCTATATTCTGATAATACAACTGCAGTGAAATGGCGTTGGTCATCGGATGATTTGATACCATAATTTGCTTGAAAGAATTCTGTTCTGCCTTCGCAGGGGCAATATAGGAGTTTTGGTGTCGCCAGGAAAGTGAACAACGACTTGGAGACTGACCTGAATCGCTCATTGGATTTGAAGGGTAACAATTCTAGTATCTCCTCAACAGTATCTGGAGGTAAATAACAACGATTTGGTACTGCGATATTCGTGGAGGTCACTAGTCGTTCCATATTGGTGGTCTTTGCTTGATCAACAGGTAACATGTTGTTCTTATGATGTTTCATCTCCATGGCTGTGTCATCGCTACCCTCGTCTCTTTTTTGGTTTTCTGATGATCTCGACCACGACATATTTCCGCTATCAGCCATTGGAGAAGAAGACAGTACTGATGGTTTTTTTTCTTTTTTTGCAAAGAGTAATCTTAATTTGTGTGTTTCTTTGTTTCTTGCGTAATAGTTTTGCCATATCTCTATATTGGTGAGTTTTGGTGCGACGGTGATTTGTATTTATAATCCGTTTTCCGTTTCGATTTGGACCCGACATACCGACTACCTGAATACTTCCTCTCTATTTTCTATGTTTTTTTCTGGGATTCTTTTTTTTATATTTTTGGTGAGATTGGAGAAAAAAAAAATGTTAATGGATCTTATCTTGACCCTGTTTGCCTCCTTTGCAACTCTTCTCCCGATCGAGTCTCGTGATCATCCCTTTTTACATTGTTCATTCTCTAGGAAAATATGGGGCAGACTCTGCCACTGATGGGGAGTCTATTGGATTTGTCCCTGTAATCTCAAGTCTTTCTTCTCAACCTAGACTGCTATTTCTCATAACAAAGCAGCGTGGATACGTTGTCGATTCGGCAATTCACCGGTCCATTTGGCTCGAGAGGAACAAGAGAACTTTTAATCAATCCTCCTCCTCATGGGAGCAAGTTGTGGATCTTGCTCGGGTTCGTCCTTCTTCATGGCTAAATGCCCTCAATCCCTCCCCTCAATTCAATGTAAATGATGTTATTGGCACCTGCGAGTGTTTTTGATTTAATCCGTGTTTCCTTAGTTCAAGCCAGTGCAGAAACCTTCATCAGCCGGAGGGGACGTTTGAGCAGGAAGCTTGGAAAGTTTGCTTGTGTTTAATTTTTCACGTGTTGTTGATTATATCTTCATATCTAGTATCCTCTTTCTTGCTCACAAGTCGTCTCTCTTCTATGACTAGGGTGATTCTGTACAGTTTATATCTCATTCTAAAACATACCTCTGTGAATGAAATCTGACCAAGTAGCTTGGATCGGAATCTAAGACCATTCAGTAACACTTGGTTTCATAAGTGTAAGACATAATTAACAAGCAATTTGGACTAAATATATAGTACAATTAAAAATGCCGAATAGACCATAGATTTATTAAATGAAAATAAAACAAGGCACATATGGCCGTAATCTAGTCTCTTAACAACTAGTTTTTTTTGATACTAAGTCTAACAATTATTGGATGATCTTAACTAGAGAAACAAACATTATGATCACTCAACGGAGAAAGAAAAGATAAGGAAATTAATTGCAAATCAGAAGCAAAACTGAAACCTAAAGCCCTAAACCCACCTCTTTGTCTGCAAGTTATATACTTAATTAAGCAGCCTTAAGAAGCATAGGGAGAGGTTAGAGTCTGTGTGTAGGGTAGGGCCCGATTCCTCGAGACAGTATAGAATTTGATCTTCTTGGAGTACTTTCCAGCTTCATCACTATCGTCAAGATTATTATTCCAGTTTAGGACATGTATATTTTCTCCATCCTTGAGGGGAAATTCAAGCATCATGTATCTACCATCCTTGAAAGACCGTGGTATGAAGTCGCACACAGATTCCACATTACCCTCTCTACCATCTTCAGAAGAAGTATATGAAATAAAGGGAACCCAGGAAGCCTCGTTGCAGTATTCCTTCATTACCCAAATAATATTCGTGGACCAATCCCTATGAAAAGAACAGAGATATTCCCCAACAACTCCGAAGACAGAGGATTCATAACGACCACGTCGACGAGATATCTGATTTGGAGGGCTAGGGACATGATAAAACTTCTCCTTGTCCAAATCAAAAGCGATAGCGATGATTTCACCCTTTTCTCCCCAAGATGATTCCCGGGGACTCCAATGAAGTGCACCATTCAAGAAGAGACCCACGCGTCCCCCTGACCATATAATACGCTTCAAGTATTCCCTTTCAGGATTTTTCAGTGTTTTCCAGGAACCTGATTTCAGTGACAAAATCTCAACTTTAGCACGTTGGGGTTTACAATATGGAGCTGTAGCTGCAAAGACCTTATAATCATCAGAGGCCGAATCGTACCCGAAACCATAAGCATAATATTCCCTAGATGGGAATTTTCTACAGACACTGGTGAAAGGATTCCAGACAAATATCTCCCACTTGCCGTAGTGGGAACTAACATCCAAACAAACTAATCCATTGCATGATCCGATAAAAAAATAATAAAGCCTGTCCCGACCTGCAGGTAATAACTCAGGTTCCACATAACCTTGATTTCTTACATCCTGGCTATAATCTGATATCATACCATAATTTGGTGGAGGGAAATTTGTTATATAGGGGTAATATAAGAGTTTTGGTACGTTGAACCTGATCGCCAACAAAGAGAACAACGACTTGGAGACTGACTTGAATCGCTCATTGGATTTGAAGGGTAAAAAACGTAGAATCTCCTCAACAATATCTGGAGGTAAGTAACGACGATTTGGTGCTGCTGAAATCACTAGTGGCTCCATATTGGTGGCCTTTGCTTCATCAACAGGTAACCTGTTGGCTGTGTCATCGCTACTCTCGTCTCTCTTGTGGTCTTTTGATGAGCTCGGCGAAGACATATTTCCGCGATCGGCCATTGGGGAAGAAAGAGCTGGTGTTTTTTTTTTTTTTTTGCAAGGAGAGATCTGTATGTGTTCTTGTTTTAGGGTTTGCGTGATGAATAGAGTCCCTTGCCTTTATATATAACAATAGTTGGCACGGTGATCAGTATTGAACCAACTACCCCAAGCATTAAACCGACCCTGCTTGACCTTACCATCCAAAAAAAAAACTTGAAGTAAGTTTATCTTACATTTCTAGTAATTTTTCTAGTAGCTTTTTTTCTTACATTTTTCAAGCTTATCTGCTACGTTAAACATGAAATTTTGAAAACAGAATAATCCATTATTATTGGGTTTTAGAAATAATATTGGTATTTATTTTTTGATTGGACTTTCTTTTAAAATAAGTTTATTTTGTAAATTAAAAAAATGTCACATGTGTCACATGTGAATACAAGTTTAATTTGTCATCACAGGGCATTTCCTATTTTTCATCATGTGCTTGTAATTTAGGAAATTTTTCATCCATTAATTGAAAAATGCATATATTAGATTCTTGTGATGAATTTCGCGGATGTTTTTCATTTTTCTCCTAATTTCAAATTAAAAAATACTGACATGTCAATTCGATGGTTCCCGCCTGCCGCTCGGGAAGAATTGTGGTTCAAGGCGGCCCTCGCGGCTTGTCCCTCGAGGGGGCTTGGCCAACGGCACATGCCTTTGGGGCTAGGCCCTACGGTACGTCGGCAATCAAACGGCGGGCGCACGTGTCGCTTCTAGCCCGGAGTTCCAGGAAGAACACTATGGGTTGTAGCTATAAAGAATCATCTCCGAAACAATAAGCATAGGTTTCCATATATACATTCATGCCTATGACAAATGTGGCAATTTTTCATAGACACCCGAAAGGATTCCGGACAAAAAAAAACCATAGGCCTAGAGAAGCTACGGTTGTGTTCATTAATGATAATAAATTTTTATTTTCTAATTGCATTTTCTACCCCTTTTCTAATTTTATTTTTCTATGGGGAAACTTGAAGTTTTAAAACACGTTCAGTTAGCATGTTCATTGCAATTTTGACGGGAAGAAAAGAATCATGGCAATTTCACCAAAAGACAATTTGTGCTAACTTACAAAGTTTTAGGCACGTGATATTCTAAAGAAAATTTTGTGTTTATTTGATATCAAATGGTGATCTTTTTTGGGTCTTTGTGAAATTTCCTAATTTTCACATTGCTTTGCAGAGATAAAGTATATCTGATGAATCCCCACCATCATTCCTCTTAATGTTCAAAGCAAAGCAAACCCTTTCTTTATTAAATTTAGAATGAATCAATTCTTGCCAGGTAAGACTTGAATCTACAACCACTCAATTATTTCTTGGTTTCATAAACTTTTCTAGCGTTTTTTTATTTGAAACAACAAGCAATTTGAAGAAAAATAAGAGGTTGAGAAGTTCTCAAGCCGAGAGTTCGATGTTGTTTGTCACAGCACAATCAAGATAACTGCTGGTCTCATAGACCATAGATTTACTAAGTTAAAAATAAAGCAAGACACATGTCTTGTGGCCGTAATCTTAACTAGTCTCCAACAATTATTAGAAGATCCTAGAGAAACAAACATTGTGGCCCGCCAGGACATTAAAGAAAAAAACGGTAAGAAAACTAATGGCATTAGAACCAAAACTGAATTGCATCCAAAAAAAGAACCAAAACTGAAAGAATGAACCTGCATGCGCCTCTTTTGTCAGCAGATTACTGCCTTAAGAAGCATAGGGAGAGGCCAGCGTTTCTGTGTAGGCTATGGCCGATATCGAGGAGTATGCATAGATCTCAATCTTCTTGGAGTATTTGTCAGCTCCATCACTTTCTTCAAGATTATTTTTCCACTTTAGCAAATGATGATATTCTTCTCGGCCTTATTGAAGCAATATGTATCAACATAATCTCTAACCAGCTATACAATATACATCTTCTATCAGATATACAACATCTCCTACCTGATATACTCTAACATCTCCAATCATTTGATTTGGTCCCTATGTTTTGATTGGGCTCAATCAGTACATTTTAATTTGGGATTTTGGGCCAATTTTACCCATTGAGTTTGTAACTATGAAATTGGTTCTTTTTCTAGTTCTGATTTTTATAGGAAACTATTAAAAGTCCTGAGAAATTTGTGGCAACAAGAGTTTTATGGGAACACATCCATGGATTCTACTCCTAAATGAGAATGGTTTTCATTCTCTGTTTTAGGGTTGCAGATTGAACACAATTTCTAAAAAATCTTGAACAGCACTTGATTGGATGCTTTGAAGGCGCCCCGCATATATAGTGACGGGGAAATAATAATATGTTTTTAATTCAGTTTGTAATATGGCTGTTTGACTACATCACCTTGTTTAATTCTTCCCTTCAGAGTTCTCTTGGGAGGTTCATGATGTTGTTTTGATCCGGCAAATGATTTACAGTGTGAGTTTGCAGCCTTCTAAGGAGGATAGTCGATTCTGCATGGATGACCGTAAAAGGGGCAGGGACCTTATTTAATTTACAATCGGCTTGGTTATTGATGATGCAAACCTTTTATTTGGATGAAGTTGACAAGCTTGAAGGTTAAATGTTGGTTGTGAATTGTTTAATTTTAACAATGGCATGCTAACCAAAGGTGTACTTGGATATCCCTAGCTGATTCTCTAGCTGATTCGATTTCTCCTTTATGCCATGTTCAGTGGCGGACCCAGGAAAGAGTTCTTGGAGGGGACATAAAGATAAGATGAATTCAAATTTATTTTGTAACTTCTAACTACCGTGGATAAGCACAATTTTACACAAAAATATATACTAAAAATAGTTCATAATTGTAATTTTGGGGGGCCATGGCACCCACATGCCCCCATTTCTGTCCGCCACTGGCCATGTTCATTTAGAATCTTGTGATCATCTTCTCCTTTCCTTCACTGTCACTTGGCGCATATATATGGAGTGAGCTATGTTTGGTCGAGCTTAAGGATTAAAGCTAATAAGCTTTCCATATGGTTTGTACGGGTTGGTTACATCTGCTGAATCGTCTGGTTGGAGGCCGGCAGTTCATTGATATAATGGGGGCTATTTTTTAATGTGATTGGTGAAATTGAAGGGAAAAAATGTTCTTTTTGAAGTTTTTCTTTTTGAAGAATCATCTACTTTTTTATTTTGCAGGCTTTTCTATTTTGGATGCTAGTTTTTATTTTGCAGGCTTGGCTTTCACCATGACAAACCTTATCCTTGGTTGTCCTTATGTCCGGCTAAAATTGATTGTTGGACCTGCCTATCCCTTCCAAATTGCTTTTATTAATGGATCTCATGACCCTGTTTGCCTCCTTTGCAACTCTTCTTCTCCCGAGTCTCGTGATTATCTCTTTTTACATTGTTCATTCTCTTGGAAAAAATGTATAATATGAATTTAAGAGCAAGGTGCCGTTCCTCTTCCTCTTGGCGGGTAATCAGAAAATATGTTCCACCGTGAATTAATGCTTTGGTCTGATAATTGTAAGACTTAACAAGCAATATGGACTAAAACAAGATACTTATCTGTCAGATCATACGCTGGCTAAAGATAAATGCCGAATACACCATATATTTATACATTAAATGATTATAAATCAGCAGACATATGCCCCTTAGTCCTTATGACCGTAATCGAGTCACTATAATTACGAGATGATGATCTTACCAAGCGAAACAAACTTAATTTATGGTCCCTTAACAGAGGAGAAAGAAAGATAAGTAAACTAATTCCAAATCAGAAGCAAAACTGAAAGCATAAACCCACCTCCCCTACCTGCAGGTTTCTTAAAAGCTGCCTTTAAGAAGCATAGGGAGAGGTCAGAGTTTCTGTGTAGGGTAGGGCCGCCTCAAAGACTCTATAGATTTTCATCTTCTTGGAGTAGTTTTCAGCCTCATCACTTTCATCAAGAATATTATTCCACTTTAGCACATGAATTTTTTTATTGGCAAATTGAAGCATCATGTATCTACCATCCTTGAAAGAACGTGGTATGAAGTCGCACACATATTCTACACGAGCCTCAATACCATCTCCATATCGAGGAAAAGTATATGAAATAAAGGGAATCCATGAAGCCTCGTTGCAGTATTCCTTCATTACCCAAACAATATATTTTGCCCCTTCTGTATGCACTTTACTAAAACACATACAGAGATAATCCCCAACAACTCCCGTGATATCAGTACAGAATCCATTATTATCAGTACAGTATCCATTATTATCAGGATAAATCTGATTTGGAGGGCTAGGGACATGATAGAACTTCTCCTTGTCGAAATCAAAAGCGATGATTTTAGGAATTCCCGAAGCTGACTGCCCACGTACCCAATGAAGTGCTCCATTCAAGAACAGACCCATCCCCTTGAACGGTGGAAAATCATGTTGCAGGTACTCCCCGACAGGAGTCTCCACCTTTTTCCAGGAACCAGTCTTCAGCGAGAAAATCTCAACTTTAACACGTTGTGGATCTCGATGCAGCGGGGCTGTAGCTGCAAAAACCTTGTAATCATCAGAGGCCGAATCATACCTGAAACCAAGAACACAATTGTTCCTACGTTGCAATTTTCTACAGATGCCGGTGAAAGGATTCCAGACAATTGTATTCGACCTGCCGTAGTAGTTGTAAGTAACATCGAAACAAACTAATCCATTGTTTGATCCGACAAAAGTATTAAAACTTATTGGACCTGATAACTCAGATGGGGCCATGTAACCTCGATTTTTTGCATCGCCACTATAATCTGATAGTCCCACTCCAGTAAAAAGGCTTTGGTCATCGGATGATTTGATACCATCACTACAAATTTCCACCCCTTATAGCATTGAAAATATAGCATCAGATTTTCCGGATGCTATTCACCATTAGCATTGCATTTGGATAGCATCCGTTTTCTAATTTTTAAGATTTCATTTGCACAGCATTTCGATAGCATCGAAAATTTATGCACTGATCTGACACATGGGATTGTCTTTCAGTGGCCCACAAAAAGTGTAGTAAACATTTGCATAGCATCCGGGGTGGGGCAAATGCTAAGGTGTAATACTAATTTTTTATTAATATAGGGAAACAAATTGCACTTCCTGCCAAACAATCACAGATAACGAAGTATTTTTTTTTATTTTGCATTTTTTTTTTGGTAGAGCATTTTGGCGCCAAGAGAAGGCGCTCAAGTGAAAGTAGTGGCGCCATTTGCACATCTTTTCTTCTTTTTTTTTTTTTCTTTTTCTTCCTTACAACGATTAAAGTTGTATTTAATAATCAATTAAAACTCATCTCTTGTATTGAGGGGATCTAATTAAAATTGATCTCTTGTATTGAGCGAGCACAATTAATTTTTTTTTTATAAACTTCATTGTACACTTTTTTCTATCACCGTTACTTTTTTTTCTGGTATTTTATAAGAATAAACTAAAAAGAAAAACTCGATAGATCTGGACATTGGACAATAGACTATTACTTTTGTTTCCATAGTTATTTTTTAAAATAGTATGACATTCATTACTTACATTAGAGTTATTTTTTCTCCATGTAATATATTATATGTGTGTAAAGAAAATCTAGTTATTGAAACATTGGTTTATTATTACTTGTACCTAGGAAATTATTTTTATTTGGATATGGAACTCAATTAAAAAAATTATGAATTTCCTATACTCTTTTTCTTAGACAAAACCATTTTTTTGATATTTTTTGTGAATAAAATAAAATTAAAAGATAGATAAATGCAGAAGGTAGACCGATAAACTTGTTTCTATGATAATTTTATAAATAGCAAGGTCTTCTTTTTTTGGTAACCAGAACTCTCTCTTTAATTTTATTTAATTATCTAATTTTATATTATTGTTAGACTTGTAGGGGTCACAATTTTCTTACTATATCAAGAATAGTTACCATATTTAACTGAGGATATTTGTTGATTAGTGAGCCCTCTTACTTTATTCTTGTGGAAACATAGAAATATCATGTTTTTATTCATTTTTTAAATAAAATATTAGCTGCTTTACAACTGCATATTCATGATTATTAGGTATATTCTCTTTATAATTTCATATTTTTTCGTATAATTTATTTTAGCTATATTTGTTAAATATCTTCCTTGTATAAAGAATAAAAAATCACTAAAAGTAAAGAAAGGACTATTGTCTATTATATAATACATCAACTAATTAAAATGCATGCAGAAGCATGGATTATGAAATTAAGCTTAATATTATAGTAAAACTTGAAATTTTTTCAATTCTCTTCGGATTCTGTAACAGCCCGGATAAAAATTTAGATTTTTACCGAGACTGTAAAAGTCGTTATACAGTGATTTACCGAATGAATTAATCTTGGGTAATTAATTCAAGGTAAATCGAGCGTCGTTTTTCGAAACCGAGGTTTTTTCCGCGCTCGGGATTTTTCCGTGGATTTTACGGACCAAAGTTGGTATTTTTCGGGTCTCGGAATCCTCAGGAAAATCACACCAGAAATATAACTAAGGTGGAATATTAGTTATTTTCTGGTCCGGACGGTACACGACTTACCTGCATAATTGAGGACTGCATCGCCTTCTTCGTGTGTCACCCGTGCTTGCCTTTTCTTCCTGTCTCACCAACCCATGCACACCTTTTAACCCTGTGATTTCTTGCCTTACCAGTACACCACATCACCATTTCTTCCTGCAAACCTCATAACCCAGTATCATCTTCATCTCCTTCAACTTCGTTTCTCCTACACCTGCAAAGCCACACAAACCAACCAAACCAGAAAAAAAAAGAAGAAAAAAAAGGAACACACCAATCACCACCGTCCACATCATCACCACCTACCAATCAAAATCCGCCACCACATCGTCACCTTCACCACCTTCCTTCCTCCAACCGGCACTGTTCACGGGAAGACAACCCGTGCCGCCATGCACCCCACCGCCCTCACCATCACCCTTCCCTCGCCGTCGCTGTCCGAGCGCGACCTTCGCCATCCGTCCCTGCCGCTCGACGCGCCGCCAGCGACCAAGGACCCAACGGTCGCCTCCCTCTCCTCACGCTCATCTGCACCACCACCACAGCAAGGCACGACGACGCCGCCTCCACGATCTGCAGCTGTTGCCTCCGTCTGCAGCTGGTCCACCTCGCGCCTCGGTCCCGTGTGTGTCTCGCCGTGCCGCTACGTCACCCGCTAGGTGAGTTGCAGACCCGCAGGTTGAAGGTCCGGGTCGAGTTTGACCCGTCACCACAAATGGGTCGCGGCTTGGGTTGAGTCTTGGGCTGCGCGGGTGCTGGGCCAAGCTTGGCTCGGGCCTGCTGCTTGGTCTGAGCTTTGACCTGGGCTGGCTCCCTTGGGTTGGTTCTTTTGGGTTGGGCTGGCACTATTTGGCCCAGTCCGAATTTAATAAAAAAAATAAAAAATAAATAAAATCTGGAAAAAGAGATATATATTTATATAATAAAATATATAATCCTGGAAAAAAAAGATATAACTTATATAAATTATATTTTTCTAGAAATAATTATTTTTGTATACCTAGTATATGGTTATGTTTTAGAAAATAATTACTTAGCCATATTATTTTGGAAAATTAAGGTAATTATGTTATGGTTATTTTAATAATAATATGATAAGAATGAGTTATAGTATTATGAAATATATATAGATATATATATATATATATATATATATATGAATATGAATATTTTTTTTTATGTTGAAATATTTTTCAAAAACTACGAAACATGATAACACATTATAACACTAGGGGGCCATTAACAACGGTCGGGCTTATGTTTTTTTTTTAAAAAAAAAACCAATACCACAAAAAATTGATGGAGCGGGATATTGTCATAATCTCTTCTATTTTTCTACCAATTTTTTTTTGGCTTAATGCCTTTCTTTTTTTTTTTTTTTTCTTCATTGAAGGCTTAACGCCTTAACCATAGCATCGCTTGTGATGCCGGTTACACATACATATCAAGCGGCACCGTTTTCTTAAGGCATGATATAAAAGTTGAAAACCCTATTATTTCGTTTATCCTTCTTATTTTTTTTTGTCTACCATGGCCGCTTAGGTTGCTGGCTTCACTCTCTCTCCCCTCCAGAGACTCTCTCTCTTCCATTCTTTTTTGTTCTCTTTTCTCTTTTGTTTTCTTTTTTATTTTTTCATCCTCCAGATCGGAGGTGATCCATCAATGCTCTTCTCAGTCATATTTTTTTGTTATATTTTTCAGATTTCAGTGCCTTGTTAAAGAAAAGCACTCCCACCAGGGAAACAAACCCCAACCCGTGTTGGTGTAGGACAAAAACCGTACCAGTCTCACAACCCTACCCCAGATCTGGTAGCCTACATGGTTGTGGCGAATCCAACTCAAGAATCACTTGGGCCTTTTTGTTTTCAGTTTGTTGTTTGTTTTGTAGATCTTAGAATTTCAGTATGTACTTCCTTGTGTCTGCGTAGTTTGAGTTGACATTTTTTCTTTCCCTATGCAGATCCAGATTCTTAATTATTTGTATGGTTTTTTTTGTCATTCCTTTTGTTTGGGGTTCTGTTAATATCATTTGGTACTTATTTTTTTCTCTGCAAGAAGCCTATTTGCTTGTGGGTTTCTTTTTCCCAGGACTGGTGTTCTTACTTCTTTGGTATTCTGGATCTCTGTCCATGTTTTTTCTGTTTCTACTTTCTAATATCTTTGCATGTTTTTTTTCAGGTCCAGTAAAATCACAAAGTTTATGCCTCTTTCCAGGTCCTTGAAATTATTTCTATTTCCAAGTTGTCCATATATTTTCTGATCTTATATAATTGTCTCTCTATATTTTCGGATTTGCTTAATTATATTTTTTGTTCTTTTTTTTGCAGGTTTGGCGCTGGGTTTTGCTTTATTATATTTTGTGTTTTCTTTGTTGTAGGTATGGCAACTTGCTTCAGTGGATTTTTGTCTACAATCTGTAATCCAGATTATGATTTTTGGTTGTCATTCTTTCTGTAATTCAGATTATAATGTTGTTTTGTTATTCATTGTATTATTCCCTTTAGCCGGAGGAACTTGTAATTATCATGTTGTAAAGTGAGATTAAAATATTAAAGTCATTTTAATTATTTGATGCTCTTTTTAATTATTCTTATATGTTCTAAGTTCACCATTATTTAAAACATGACTAGAAGAAATAATGATTTGGGGTTTTCTTTAATAACAATCAATAAATAAATATTAATAACTATATGGACTCCAAAGGACAGAGCTGGATAAATAATAGATTGAGATGTGGGTCCCATTAATATAATTCCATTTGCATAGCATCTGGAAACTTACCGATGCTATTGGGTATGGAAATTTGTAGTGCATAATTTGATGGAGAGAATTCTCCTTTGCGGGGGAAATATAGGAGTTTTGGCACGTTAAACTTGATCGCCAGCAAAGAGAACAAGGACTTGGAGACTGACCTGAATCGATTAATGGAGTTCTTGGGTAGCAAATCTAGAATCTCCTCAACAATATCTGGAGGCAAGTAGCTAGGGTTTGGTGCTGCCGTATTCGTGGAGATCACTAGTTGTTCCATATCAGTGGACTTTGCTTCATCAACAAGTAACCCGTTGTTGTCTGCCCCAGTCTTATTATGCTTCATCTCCTTGGCTGTGTCATCCTTACTCTCCTCTCTCGTTTGATTTCTTGATGATACCGACGACGATGACGACATATTTCCGGTATCAGCCATTGGAGAAGAAGTGACTGATGGCTTTTTTCCTTGGAAAGAGAGATCTTATTTTGTGTGTTGTTTGTTGCGTAATAATCTCCGCGACGCGTGATTTGTATTTATAGTTCCTTGTCCGTTTCGTTTTGGATTCAACGCACCGACAACCTAAATACTTCCTCTCTTTATTTTTTATGTATTTTAGGGGGATGGGGGCCTTTTTTTTATTGTTTTGGTGAAACTGGTGAAGAAAAACCGATTGGAAATTCCCAACAACACCCACGCTATATATAGTATGATCCATTATTTACCAGCAAAAAATCTGATTTGGAGCGCTAGGGCATGATAAAACTTCTCCTTGCCCAAATCAAAAGCGATGATTTCATTATTTTTCTCGGCAGATTGCAAGGATTATCCCCGGCAGTAGTACCTCCCCAAAGAAAAGTACGAGCTTTTTCGCCACAAGAACAGGGATGGTGAACATGGATAAGTAAAATAGGGGTAAAGAAGATAGAACCGACTTCAATAGCACCAATCTCCCCTCAAAAGACAAGAACCTGCCCTTCCAGGAATGTAATCTCGAATGAAATTTTTGTATCACCGGATCCTAACTCTTAGCGAGTCGCATGTTTGCACCCAAAGGTAACCCCAAATACACCATTGGTAGCTTCTCAATCTTACAAAGTAAACTCCCAGCGATGCTATCCACCTCCGAATTTGGTAAGTGAATCCCAACCAATCCGCTTTTGTGGAAGTTAATACTCAGCCGAGACAGAAGCTCAAAACAATGCAACACCCTCGTTAAATTGATCAAGGAATTCCTGTCCGCTGAGGAAAAGAGAAGAGTGTCATCGGCATAATGAAACAGAGAGATGGGCATTCTATGTACTGTAACTGGTGTAACCAAACCAAGTGAGATAGCCTGTGATAGCAAAGACAGCAGACCCTCGGCAGCCAATAAGAAAAGAAATGGAGAAAGAGGGTCGCCTTGCTTCAGACCTTTTTGCATGCCAAACTCTCCTGATGGGGAGCCATTAACCAACACAGAAAGAGATGGAGATTGAAGACATGATCTAATCCAAGATAGCCACTGATTACCAAAACCCATCCGGATCATCACTTGCTCCAAATAACCCCAAGAAACCGAATCATATGCCTTTCAAAAATCTAATTTCCACACCATAGCTTGTGACCTTGAAGACTTCAAAGACTGAATCACTTCTGAAGCTACAAGATGACAGTCTAGGATGTTCCTCCCTGCTAAGAAGCCAGACTGTGTTGGACTAATAAAAGCCCCCATAACCGGCTTGATTCTCTCTGCGAGTATCTTGGCAACAATTTTATAGATGCCGTGTATTAAAGTTATAGGTCTATATTCATCAAAATATTCAGCCGATGTCTTTTTGGGAAGTAATGTAATATATGCCGGGGTTGAACCCTTGGGGAGCTGACTTATTTCAAAGAAAGAGTGCACCAAGTCAAAGATATCACCTTTTAAGAACTCCCAACATCGCTTGTAAAAGGAAAAATTGAATCCATCTGGACCCAGTGCCTTGGCACTATCACAAGCCCATACTGCTTTCTTGAGTTCTTCCATGGAAATTGGTCTCTCCAATGTTATTGCGGCAACATCATCCAATTTTGGAAAGGATAGTCTGCCAATACCCAGCTTTAGCCTATGCTCATCATGATATAACTGCGAGAAAAATGACTTCGATGGTGAAGTAAATTCAGGCAATAGGAGTCCCCATTCTGATCATGGTGGCAAGAGAGTCGTTGAGGAGACTCTTGCGTTCGGGTCCGATCTTTAGAAATTCTAACCAGAAGTGAAAAAGCTTGTAATGCTCTTATGAAATGAGAAGGCATACTTGCATAAGAAAACTGGTGATGATTCATTCTTTGCCTCGGTTTCTGATTGGCTCTGTTTTTCACTCCTTTCCTTAAACTTGGTATGATGGAGAACTTCACATTGACCCTGGATCAAGCCAGCCAACACACTGATTCCATGATTGGATTCATAGACCTGTAAGAGGGCACAACATCATGTCATTATATGCAGAACCCTCAATGTTAGTGAAAATGCCAATTCAATGAGGTGGAAGTAAAGTTGAATTCTGTGACTGAGGACATTATATTGAATTTCAAATGGCCAGGTTAGCTTTAAGCAGGACACTTTTTGCTTGTGCATGCATATCAAGTCAGTAGTATGCCCTTGAATGGAGTACGTCCGTGAAAACAGCTGGCTGACACACCACAACAATTCTATTGAGATAATCAACAACGCAAACACTAGCGTCTCACCTCGTTGCTTTCAGGTGCACATGGATGGCCTACAGCTTTAGGCAAATCATCTGGAAAGTAACACCGGATTACAAGAACCCACTTTGATCCAGATTTAATATCCTCCCACATGGCCTATAGGAGAAAACCGTTCTTATATTAGCAATACTAAAAGCTCCAGCACAGGGAAAAAGAAGCAATCAAGACTAGAAAAGTAAAATGAATCAAGAAGCAACCAAAGTTTAATGTATTTGTTGTTAGGGAAACTCGGGTAATTTCCCCTCAACTAGTGAATTGAACTGATTCGATAATTCCCAAGAAAGATGGCCTAGTCTATCTCCTTAGACAGAATTATCATTCCAAGATAAATCCTCAGGAAAGAATGGAGGAACTATGGTTCACTTAAAACTCAGCCTCCTAGACAGGACTTACTTGCACAGTGTTTTAATTCACAACTTAACCCGACAAAAGGCGGCTTACCGGCCAACAAATAAAGCAAGGCGGCTTTGCCAGCCAACAAAGAGATAAGGCGGCTTAGCCGGCCAATATTGAATACTAAATAAATGCAGAAATTAAAGGCAGAATAATAAAAGAAAGAACACACTAAAATTGTTAACGGAGTTCGGCCAATTATGCCTACGTCTCCGGAGCACTGCTCTTTTTATAAGAGAAGAGTTAGTACAATTGTGAGGATACAATGTACTCTAATATTTTTGGGATATCAACAAAGGGATGTGAGGGGTCTTATTTATAGCCTTTTCCAACCCCTCACTCCCACTTCCTAATAGATGTGGGATTGCCAAAATAACAACATCATGTTTACATTTGTTCTCACTTACAACAATCTCTACCTTGGTGTTATTTGTAATCCCACCAATTCCATTCTTCTCAACCAAATAAGGAACAGTACTTCCAACTCGCGCCATCTGGCGCCAACTCAAATATGCAGGATATTGACCAAATCTAAACAATGTTTAAACTTGGCCTTCGTTACCACCTTTGTCATCATATCTGCAGGATTCTCCGTAGTCAAAATCTTCTGGAGAAGTATCTCTTCTTCTTCGAGAATCTCCCTCAGAAAATGATAGCGAACATCAATGTGCTTTGTCCTTGCATGAAAGACTTGATTCTTTGCTAAATGAATAGCACTCTGACTGTCAGAATATACCACAAGTTGTTTCTGACCAACTCCCAAGTCTTTTAGCAACCCATGAAGCAAAATTGCCTCCTTCACAGCTTCTGTAATAGCCATATACTCTGCCTCCGTTGTAGACAAAGCCACCGTTGACTGTAAAGTCGACTTCCAACTAACAGGGGCCTTTGCTAATGTGAACAAATAGCCCGTTGTTGATCGCCGCTTATCTAAATCTCCTGCATAGTCTGAATCACAATATCCGACCACTCCTTGACTAAGTGATTCATCCTGCTCAAACATTATCGGTTGTAGATGCCATAGAAACTATATGGCTTCTTAGGTAAAGTGTCGAACGGTTACTGGAGACGGTCCTAGTACGTACATAGACGAGTGTTGTGATTGTCGAACACTTTATAGACCAGAGCATGACACCATTGCATACATCAAGCTTCCGACTACATTGGCATAAGGGACTTTTGCCATGTACTCTCGTTCTTCATCCGTCTACGGAGATAACTGGCTGCTAAGCTTCAAATGAGGAGCAAGCGGAGTACCTACAGGTTCATTCATGCCAAAACGTTGTAGTACTTTCTTCAAATATTCTTTTTGAGTCAGCCAAAGCTTGTCCCTCTCTCTGTCCCTGCTTATCTCCATGCCGAGAATCTTCTTGGCTTCTCCCAAATCCTTCATCTCAATCTCTCTACTCAACTGAGCCTTCAACTTGTTAATTTCATCTTGGCTCTTTGCTGCTATCAGCATATCATCAACATATAAGAGTAGGTAGATATAGGACCCATTTTGAAGTCTGCTCAAATACACACAATGGTCGTATTTGCTCCTTGTGTACTTCTGACCCAACATAAACTTGTCAAACCGTTTGTACCACTGCCATGGAGATTGCTTCAATCCGTACAACGACTTGTCTAGTTTGCATACCCAATTCTCTTTACCAGGAACTTTGTATCCATCGGGCTGAGTCATATAGATTCCTCCTTCAAGTCACCGTGTAAGAACGCGGTCTTCACATCAAGTTGAGCTAGCACCAAATTCAACTGTGCTACCAAGGCCAATAGGATTCCAATGGAGGAATGCTTCACAACTGGAGAAAATACCTCATTACAATCAATTCCCTCCTTCTGAGCGTAGCCTTTTGTTAGTAATATGCACAAAAGCCAATCATGGATGTTTATTTATAGTCATGTACATACACTTTAAGGTTATTCCAATAAGTATTGTTTATGAGATAAACGCTTGCACATACTTATAACCCTAGTATATATATATATTTGATATGTATATTCTTAAATGTCCCTAGTCGGTTATTATTACGGATGGGTTGTAATAATATGTTAAGACTAGCGTATGTTGAGAATTTATATGTGATATGAATTCTACATACGGGTACAAGTTGGAGAACTTGTGGACTGGACCGACCCACATAAGAACACTACATGGAACGTTATATGTTTGTCGATAGCGTTACTTACTGAT